>OU015503.1:58022760-58232760 GCA_907164885.2 Dolomedes plantarius
GTAAAAAGAGTTCGATTGTGTGTCCAGGAAAACGGACATGATTTTGAACATTTACTTTGATTTGACCATGTCTGACAACTAAGTCCATGTTTGACCATGTCTGACAATAAAGATAATCGTTCAACCTTAGTTTGTCCTTTATTCTGTTTGTTAACATAATTCATCTGTGTTTTAAACTCAACCACAAAGGTTGATGTGCGCGAGTTTTGAAACACCCGGTATATATATATATATATATATATATATATATATTGTAATTATTATATGAGATGTAGTATCAAAACAAGTACTATGCAATTCTTTCTTTCAAAACTGAATATAGGTTATTTTCTTACAGTATTTTTGGTGCTCTATCTAATGATTATATAATTTTGAAAGAAAACTAGAGATATCCTACAGTTATTTGATTTTAAAAGACTTAGTGGAGATCAAAACTATCGATATCCATGTTCTGGTGAGTATCAAGACGAGAAAACTCTCGGCAACCAATCAGATATCTGTTTTGACTAACTAACTCTATTCAGCTGCGTTTGTGGTTATGTCCATATTTCATTTAACTATCTACCATGCTTCTGTGACAGTTTTTTCTATGTTCTAAGTTGAATTCTACGTAATTTTGTTCACAAATGGATGCTCCAATAAATAAATATTAATAAATCAATAATAGTTTCAATATAGGGACCTATTAAATCGCTTTATTTAAATATTGCTGTTTTAATAGTGTTGTTTTTCTGAATAATTAAAGTTCATGTAAAACGTGTAGTAAATCGGGAAGAAAAATCTTAGCTAATTGCATATAAAATAGTGCATAATCTTAAAGCAAAATCATTCCATATATTTCTAATCAAAGAAAGAGTGATTATGTTTTTATAATCAGTTTTAGTTACCAAAATAATGAGGTGCTTCCAAAAGTACGTAATCAGTCAGCTAATTGCATCAAACAACTTTATATGCAAAATTTTACAATAGTGCATGTTTATCCAAAAATATCCCTTAGACTAGACAATGTTTTTAACGTGTTATTAGACAGCAGACACATTCCATAAAGATTTAAGGGGAGTGGTCACTTTTATTTACCTTTAAAATTATCAGTTTTAGACCTATGTTCGATTGTATGTACTACTCATGATTCATGCTTGATTTACATGAATTTTTTTTTAATATCTGCCTATAATACTATTTATTATATATGCAATATTTCAAGGTAATAAAAAAATTAAATTATTTTCATTTTTTTAATTTCTATTTATTAATTTCTATTTTAAAAAATATTACTTTTTTTTAAAATCGAACATTTTGCAGTCAACTATTGTGCGCATTTTGTCAAAATAAATTATTATGGTGCAGTGATAATTGTTTACTATATGTGATTACAATACTTCAGGCAACAAAATATGCCAACATTTTTTAACCTTAAACAAATTTACATTTTTAAAGTATTTTTAATAAGTTTTTACTCAGACATTTTTGAAATTTTTAATTAAAAATAGCACGTACTAATTTCTAAATATATTTTATAATAATGTGGATGGATATTGTCGCCTGAAGTATTGTAATCACATATAGTAAACAATTATTACTGTACCTTAATAATTTATTTTGACAGAATGCGCACAGTAGTTGACTGCAAATTTTCGATTTTTAAAAAATATTCACTTTTTATGCATAAAAATATTTTATTTTTTTTTAATTACCTTGAAATAATACATATATAATACATAGGATTCTAGGCAGTTACTCAAAAAATTTCATGTAAATCAAGCAAAAGTCATGAGTAGTACATACAATCGAACATAGGTCTAAAAATGCTACTTTTAAAGGTACTTAAAAGTGACCACTATCCTTATATACAATGCGATCTGCCTTTTACCATCATTTAGAGGTATCTAATTTAAGAACATAAAATATGTAAGATTTGTTGCTGATGGCTTTGGAGACCAAAATGAAAACTGCACCTAAGTTGGAATATGTATGTGATAGCTATCTAAAGCTACAGTAATGTAAAAAAAACAGTTAAGATAATTTTACAAGTTGTTGAGCATTTTTTGCTAACTCCCTGATAGAGCCTTTAATGTAATGCAGCGAGAAATAAAAAATAATAATAGCTCAAGTTATAACTTATCCAAAAGTATTTGTCAAGATAGTTTCAAAAACTGCTTATCATTATTGTTTGAAGTTTCTGATGTTTAAAATAAAATCAAACTTCTCTGTATAAAAACTAAACTTTAAATAGATTTCATTATTGACAAGCATCCATAATTTAAGAAATACACTGAACTCCTGTGACAATACAAACACTTTACAGAAGGATTCAAATCAAATCAGCAATCTCCAGTTCGTTTAGGATCGAAACTGAAAATTTCCCAAAATGAGGATCAAAATTAGCAGCTTCCAGGAGAAAATCTAAATGTTTTCAACAGGCTAAAAAGGAAATTTTTCAAACATGACCTACAAATAGAAAATAATGGAAGAATTATTCTAAAGATAATTTCAAATTTATATCTACAAAAATGATATAGATTTTTGCCCTTTACCGAAAAATTGTGTGATGGATATTGTTAGTATTGATCGTACACGACTCATACACACACACACACACACATATATATATACTAGCTGAAAACCCGCGCTTCGCTACGGAGTACATTCAAATTAAATACAACAGTCTGTGAATGCAATTGATGCAAATATATATATATATATATATATATATATATATTTATAGTAAATATGACGATCAATGTATACAATTGATGTAGAAAAAAATATATATTTAGAAATAAATCGTAAGGGAAATTTATAAGACAAAATAATGTCCAATCGTCTGCCGCATTAGCAAGAAAATTTTTTTTTGTCTATTTAGTTGTTACGCACGTGACGATAACTTTATTTAAAGTACCAGAAAAAGAAATCATGTGATCGGCATTTAATAAATTACATTCTAAAAATAAATCTTTAAAAATTCACCAAAAATCAGAAAATGAAGGTAAAGATTCGAAAAAGATGTCATTTTAAAGGAATTTTTATGATCTTTGTCGAGATATAAATTTTATAACCCTCAATGTATTATTTTAAATGCAAACGTAAAAAAAGTTTAAAAAACAGCTTAAAAATTTAATTTAAAAAAATCTAAGAAGAATTTTTGAAAAATCTTTCTTAGTGCACCCTTACACTATTAGAAGAATCGCCATGCAAAATTTCAGCCCTTTAGGTTCAGCGGTTTGGTCTGTGCGTTGTATGTCAGACAGTCAGTGAATGAATGAATGAGTCAGTTACGGAACTGTTATATATATATATATATATATATATATATATATATATATATATATATATATATATATATAATGGATATCAATACATACGTAAAAAGGCAAACACAATATTGTCCTCAGAATTTATTGTCGATTCTTGCAAAATGCACATCCATATAAGAATATAAAAACACAAAATTCATAATCGATACAGTCTTAGACATTTATAATTGAAAAACAAATATATTTTCACTTTTTCGTCCAAATATGCCAGAAAAAGTACATATTTATATTTTCTACAGGCACCACCTACGATTTTCTTCTGACAATCACACATTCAGGGAAACAAAAAGCGTATCAAAATTTATCCTTCGAGAAACGCTCCCGGCATAAATGCATTTTGATTCAATATCCTTTCGCGTATCCCGTCGGTCGTATCTCTCTAATGGCCCCGAATGATATTTGAGAATAATTTATGTGTACAGGATAAATCCCCACATCTCAGCTTTCAAAAAAGATAGAATCCATCTTTTAAACGTGAAATTAACGTCATTTTTGAGACATTCTATGCTAGATGATGCTGTGCAGATCTAGTAACTGCGAATCGGATACGAGTTTTAAAATTGGAAGTTTAAAACCCCCCAAAAATTGTGTATTCACTACATGATTATCGTTGCATAGTTCTTTGAAGTGTATAGATTCTTCTGCAGGATTTCTCCCAATTTTGATAAATAGATTTGTAAATTTGACGCTAAATGAGAAATGTATAAAAAAATATTTCAAGCAGGAACCTTTATGATACCATAAAATAACTTTACTGGACCCTATATTCTCTTTTTTTCTAATACGGCGGCACTTTGTCGTGAGACATTCCCCTTTTGTTATTCACAATTATTTACAGGCTTCTTTATTATGAGAGCACCCTATAGATGAGCCAGCATTGCTCCCTATGATGGGGACAACACGGGTACGACCAAGCAATTTTCAGGTTTTGAACTCACATCCAGGCAGTTCAGAATACTAAAAAGTACACTATATAAGCGGATCCCTATATTCTTCAGTTTGTTTAAATATTCACTATTTTATTATTTCCTGAACGTGTAATGTATTTTATAGGGGCCCAACAGTGAAGAAATTTTTTAAATATCGCATAAGAAGAAATGCATCGCATTAAAAAATGTTTTGAGTTAAGGAGAAAAAAGCAATTTCCTATTTATTTCAGTCTTTCGTACAAAGAAATGTGCGTTTGTATACAAAATTAATAGACTTAAGCTCTTTATACCACGCACCATATATATATATATATATATATATATATATATATATATATATATATATATATATATATATATATATAAAGAAGTAAGAAGAATATTGCACGAGCACTGATACAATCATCGATCGACGTCGATCTGGGCCGCCACGTGTAGACCTGTGTTGGACCTTTTGGATCCTTGCCATCATTGCGTTTCCAACAGACGAAAAGGAAATATTAGAAAAAAGCGGAATAACAATTTTATGCAAAGTCTGTCTGTTACAGCCGAAGTGAATAGATAAAGAATATAAATCAGGTCATATAAACAGTAATAGCAGAAGAAAACTGTTACTGTTGAAGTGGATAGAACAAAAACATAAAACTAACTAGCAGTACGGGCTACACAAATTCTAATATTATCTTACTGCAAACTAAAATGCCACGATCATAAAAACCACGTTAGCACATTGAACTGATTGCATATAATTAAATATGATTATTATTACAAAATATTGGTTGAAAAATTATAAATAAACTATTCCGTAGTCTTATGTTAAAAATTTAAGTAGTATATAAGCAGTATATAAGCAGAATGCTTATATACTGCTTATATACTACTAATATAAATTTTAATGTTGTTACTCAAGAAAAGCTGCTATGCTTGATATTTTATATTATGCGTTATATTTAACAATGAACGATGCTTTCTTAAACATACTAATGTGTTCAATTTTTATTTATTTGTTAATTATTTTTGGTATTCTAATCTTGTAGAAAAGAGTTTTATTTTTATATTTCTGAAACAATTAATGATTAATTACTCAATTATATTTTTAAGGCATTAAATTTTAGCATCTATTGATATATGCATCTAGAACTAAAATTTGCATATATTGGTATTTTACATCTATAATTAAATGTGACACAGATCTCTTTTATATATCATTCCTTATTTTGGTGGTATAACGATTTAAAATACGTCTCAATTCATTTGAAAATTATCATATTTCATTTATACCTAATTAAATTACATTTGTTTTATAAAAACGTATTAACGTATTGTTACATAACAACGTGTGATAAAAAACGGTTTAAAAGTCTAACACTTTCTTAATTTAATAAATTATATTCTTTAACCAAAAAATAAAATCCTGTCACAGTTTATTTATAATTTATTCATTTAATTTTGCTATTTAAAAATGTAAAACGCATCATAATTTATTTATAATTTATTCAATTATTTTTGCTGTATGAAAATTTAAAATGTGTTACAGTTTATTTACAATTTATTTATATTTTTATGATATAATAATATAAAACGTATCACAGTTTAGCTGTAATTTAATAAATTATATTTGTGTTTGAAAAATAAAAATTGTAACAGCTTATTCAATTATATTTGGTATATAACATGTAATCCGCAAAGATTACGGCGACCACGTGTCTCGCCTATATGCCCTATTTAAACTGAAGATATATATATATATATATATATATATATATGGGATATAACATGTAAAATGGAGACATAGTGTATTTAAAATTTTATTGGATCATCTTTTCAATTATACTTTCAAATTTTCAGGCAGAAAGTCTCCTTTAATAACAAAGATTCCGATATTATTTTTATTAATCTCTAGAGATTTTGTAACACAGCAATAAATTTTTCATAATAATTTTTTTAAATGTTTGGGATCTCCGAAGCGTGTTTTAGTAAAATTTTCAAATATTTTCTATTACTTCACCCATGAAATAAATATTCATGAAAAATATTCCGCTAAATAAACTGCATATTATTAGTCGAGGATATTATCCTCCTCATTAACAACTCTTACTCTAATGGCTGAAAATGTCGGCTAGAGAGCAACGACATTACTGCTAACATTACTGCTCAGAGAAATTCTCTTTCAAAAAATTAATTTTAGTCCGATTTTCTCAATCGCCGCCAAGGAATGTAATATTGGGCCATATTATGATCATAACCTTTTCCTTACGGGGTGGGATAGCATGGATCCCAAGAATACGGACCGAAGAATGAATATATATATATATATATAAATTACCCCCTTAATGGCCGTTTCTACAAAGGGGTACGAAATGTTTCGTTCTAAAGAAAAATGGGAACCGTAAGCTAAAGGATAATCTACTAAGTCTCTCAAATTCTGCGGCAACTGCAATTCCGTTTTATGAATTCCCTTTTGCCCATATAATTTTTAGCTATTTTTAGAGGGAGGATTGTACTTAATTCACGGTTTCATATTCTGTTTTTTAATATGATTTCCCTTAGCTTTTTGCTACAATATATTCGATAAAGGGAAATAGTTTCTAATGCCGGTCACTGACAAATCTACCGCCGTGTACACAAATGACGGCTGGTGAACGTAAAATCTGTCGTGGCTGCAATGTCCTCCAAGTTCTCAAATTTACCTCCGTAGGTGCGGGGTCAACTGTTCCGGTCTCGTCAATTGACTCGGTTCGAAATTAAGGGACCGACTTGTAGGGGTTAGTGCTGGCCGTCAATACGGTACTCCCCTAAATGAATGGCCAGCGGTTTTGCGGTAAATTAAGGCGGCCGTCGGCATTCGATGTTGACCACTACTGGGATGGAATCTGCAAGGTATTGTCTGACCGGTAATTCACATTTGGGCAAATGTCTAGAAACTGCAAGTGTCTCCGTATTTGAGAAAAAAAAATTTAATTAAATTTAAGAATAATTTAACTTGATACATGCATGTTAATAAAATTTATTACCGTTGAAAATAGAAAAAAAATACATTCATGTATTTTTAAGGATTGTCAGAATATGTCAAATTTTTCATTAAAAATCAAGAAAAATTAGATGCGTGAGTAAAATATTTCTCTCATCTTTCATAGAGCTGAAGCTATAGAACATTTATCTAATTGTCGTTATCGTTTTCTTAGAAACTAGATTGAATTGAATATTTATCAAATTCTTCCTTAAAACTTTAAACCTCTTATTTATGTTAAAGAATAATTTAACAGCATAATATTGTTTGCATGTTAAAAAAATCATTCCCATAGAAAACTAAACAATGAATTCTTCTGTTTTTTCTGGAAGTTTAAAAAAATGTCAAATATAAAAATCAAAAACCACGAAGAAATGAACTTGAAAGATGGAAAATAATTGTCCACTTTTACCTTTCATAATGCTGAATTTAAAAGAATAATATTGTTTGTATGGTAATAAAATTTATTCCCATAGAAAATGAAACAATGAATTCTTGTGTATTTTTTGTTCCTGCAATTTAAAAAAATGCCAAATATCAAAATCAAAACCACGAAGAAATGAACTTGAAAAATCGAAAATAATTCTCCACTATCACCTTTTATAAAGCTGAATTCAACAGCATATTATTGTTGGTATGGCAATAAAATTTATTCTTATAGAAAACTAAACAATGAATTATTGTTTTTTTCCCTGGAATTTAAAAAAAAAGCCAAATATCAAAATAAAAAACCACTAAGAAATGAACTTGAAAAATGAAAAATAATTCACCAATTTCACCTTTCATAATGCTGAATTTAACAGCTTAATATTGTTTGTATGGAAATAAAATTTATTGCCATAGAAAACGAAACAGTGAATTCTAGTGTCTTTGTTCCTGGAATTTTAAAAAAAAGCCAAATATCAATATCAAAAATCACGAAGAAATGAACTTAAAAAATGGAAAATAATTTTCCACTTTCATCTTTCATAATGCTGAATTTAACTGCATAATATTTTTTGTTTGGTGATAAAATTTATTTTTATAGAAAATAAAACAATGAATTCTTGTGTGTTTTTTTCTTGGAATTTTAAAAAATACCAAATATTAAAATCAAAAACCGGAATCAACTTGAAATCAACTTGAAATCAGAAATCAACTTGAAAAATTAAAAATAATTGTCCTATTTTACCTTCCATAATGCTGAATATATACATTTAAAAAATTATTGTTAATATTTCAATTAATATAATATAATATTTATAATAAAAATTAGAAAGAGTTGGATGTTTGTAAAATTCCTCCATCATTATCAATGCCTTTATTAGTGTTAAAAATAATTTAATAGTATACCATTGGAAGCCCTTTCATAAAACTTCGAAATCCGTAGAAAAGGCAAAAATACAATGATCTCTAAAGACTGTCCAAAAGGGTAAAATATCTAGATGTCAAATATAAAAAATGATTTTTTTAAAATTCTGTACTTTCAAATTTCCATAGCTGACAGTTCTGAACATTTATTATATTATTTTTTAAGCTTGTTAAAAACCTGTATATATGCCAAATTCTACCATAGCATTGAAAGTATTTATTTGTGTTAAAGAATATTTTAACGGTATCATATTAGAAGCATATTATTATTATATATTTCCTCCGAATAAAAATTCATATATGTTTTTTTTTCAGGAACGTCAAAAAACGTTAAATATCAAAATAAAAAAAATAAGAATAAATAATTTCTTGAAATATGTAAATAATTCTCTACTTTAACATTTTTATAGCTAGAACTATAGAACATTTTCTATTCTATGGTTAACATCTGTTTCAATATTAAACAGTAGTTGATATTTCACAAATTCTTCCATAACTTTCAAAGCATTTATTTATATTAAAGAATAATTGAACAGTATTATATTAGTAGCAAGTAAATAAAATTTAACTCTCTAGACAGCGAAAATATGCATTCATTTTTTAAGTCTTTTTTTCAGGACTGTCAAGAAATGACAAATATTAAAATAAAAATCAATGATAAATGAATACTTGAATAATATAAAACAATTCTCCTCTTTCACCTTTCGTAGAGCTGAAAGCATACATCAATTATTAAATACTCGTAATTATTATAATTTCTATAAAAATTAGAAAGTAGCGGATGTTTACTAAATTCTTCCTTCAACCTTCAAACAATTTATTTATTTTAAGGTGACAGGGGGCCTTCAACCTCGAATATTTTAATTTTCAAATTTTAACTCTATATACAAAATGGGAATAATTAATTTTCCTTTTTACGACATTGATGATTCCTAGAATTCAAAATAAGGATTTTTTGGCAAAATAATGCCTGTTTTTGAAAAATGCTAACATTTTTCAAAATGCTTCATACGCATTCCATATCAATTGAAAACTTTAATTTGTTTATTAAAAGTTTACCATATATATATAAATGCAACTGTGCTTTTATTTTATTTTTTTTGTATGGATCTAAAGTTTTAAATATTCTTTTTCTAATCTGCTTCTTATTTTTTTATATTTTTGCATGTTTTCACTATATTTTAGTCTTTAAATTTGAAAAATATTCGTGATTTTAAATAATTAATCGCAGTTTTGTGACAAACACTTCAATAAACAATCTTGAGAAATTCGGAAGAAATCAGGAGGAAATAAATGCGCATGGATCATTTTGAAAAATTCTAGAATTTTTGAAGATTTTTTTTTTGAAAAACAGGTCTTATTCTTATAAAATACTTATTTGTAATTTCGAAGTGTACTCAATGTACTAGAAAATAATATTAATTATTCTCCTTTTGTTTGTAGAGCAAAATATTGAATATTAAAAAAAAGGTTAAAGATACCTTGGCCCCTTAAAGAATAATTTAATGTTATCATTTTAGAAGTATGTTGATGAAATTAATTTCCGTCGAAAATGTAAAAATGTGAAGTTTTTTTTTTTTTGAGGGCTGTCAAAAAATGTCAAATATATGAATAAATATCATGAAAAAATCAATTCTTGAAATGCTTAAAATAATTCTTTATTTTTTTTCCTTTCATAGAGCTGAAACAAAACAGCAATTATTAAATAATTTTTACCGTTTGTAAAAAAAAAATTAGAAAGTAAACGATGTTTACTTTCAAGTTTTGCCTTAACCTTCAAAGTAATAAGTATACCTGAACTAACAGAAATCCTTTAGAAAACATTTTTTATCTCCTTTCTCGGCTCCTAACTGTATTCGCTTTTAGGAAATGGCCTTTTGCCAATAGTTGCCAATTGACTCACGGGTCGTGATAAAGCTTATCATTCTACAAAAAGAAACAATAGAGAGATTTAAGTTTCTAAAATAGGGTATTGTTGAACTCTGCTCTTAACCCTATCACTGTATCGTTTCGAAATATACCCTGTTGTAACCTGGGGTCCACGCGGACCCCATATTGTAATTTACATATTTTATACGATTTACATCACATTAAAGTTAATTTTGCATTCCTTTAATTATCTTATAAGTAATTAACGATTATTCAGATATTTTCTTAAACAATTTTATTTATAAAACTAAGAACATAATAAATTTACAGTCATATTAACAGATTCATTCTGCATTTCTAAATGTACGCTGAACATACCTCACAAATGGTCTTCTGATGTTCCGGGCAACACGGTATATGGCAATTAGTACATCGGGTCTTTACTTTTCTATCCAAAGAAGGTGGACATAGCTGGCATCGTACCTCTTTACTTTGCTCTTGAATTCCGGGTCCTGACGGAATTTCAACCCTCAAAGATTTCAATGAATAACGAACTCCAGGCTGCAGCGACTGAACGTTCTGAAGTCTTCTCTGAATGAGGTTATTGAGCAGCTCTCTACCAAGGTCTTTCAGGAACAATCGACATCGATGGCGCTTCCCAGATTCCCAGTCTGGATATTTCAAAATCTAAATTATATATCCAGCAACAGCTGCGCAGTCGAGCATGTTGAACCAGAAGACCATAATCCAACGGCATATTTTTCGCTTGCATGAGTACAATCTGCATAAATTGTCAATGTTGTCAACTCCAGATTTTGTTGCGTTGTAATGAGTAATAATATCTGGCTTATTGTCTTTCTCCTAAATGACGTTTTTGTCATGATGCATGGAATATAGCAAAATGACTGCCTTCCCTTTCTTTGGAGTGTAGCAAACTAAAGTCAGTTATTTATCAAAACAAAATCTAGAAGACTTCTCTTCACGCTGACGATTTGGTAGCAACTCTTTCGGGACTTCTTTTCGAATTGTTCCATCCACTCTGGTTTTCACAGCTAGTAGGTCCTCTGGTTACTGAGCGCTGGTGAAGTAATTGTCCATGGTAACGTTGCGTCCTTTGTTCTTCCAAGGGTGATCTAATCGCCTGACAAGATCAAAAACATTGTTTGCTCCAACTGCAGTACCAGGTTATCGTCCAACATACACTTCTCCTTTCAAAGGAAACGAAGTGGTGGAATCACAGCACCAAAATATTTGGAATCTATACTTTCCGGGCTTGCTCGGTATGTACTGTAGAAATCTGCATCTACCACGAGTTGCCACTAATTGCTCATCGACTGTTAGATCTTTTCCGGGCTTGTAATATTTCGCCAGATTTTCGAGAAGCATTTGCCAGACATCCCGACAGGCAGCTAGTTTTATTCTTCCTCTAGTCTTTGTTTTCTTGTTGCATCATTGTGAAACCGACAGAACCGAAGCAAATTTTGGAAACGTCGCATAGACATTGTAGCATGAAATATCGGCTTTCCACTGTCCAAAGACCACATTTCTTCTAAACTTTCGTTTGCAGATTTCTATACACCACCGAGTAAGACTTACTCGGTGGTCTTCCACTTATCCTCATTTGCCGGATTGGCTTAATTCCAAGTTGCAATCACTTTTTTAGCCCTTTTATTAGTCTCTCGGACAATAACATTGATCATTTCAGATGTATAAACATTTTTAGTGAATCTAATTTGTCAGATACATTCTTGGCATCTCCTGCTAATCCATTATTCTCTCGTAAAATATTAGCTGCCAAAGTTTGTACCGAACTACGTTTTTCTATGGTCCACTTACGTCCTGACGGCGATTCAAAAGTACGTGCTTGATTCAACAGATGGGTGAATACTCGTCAGTATACTCGTCACTTTCCGATTCCCTATCGGTTTCAATATTCGAATCTTGAATATTCGCGTCACTCTCTTCAGACTCAGATAATTCTCCGAAGCTATCTATATCTACATCGTATTCACTATCACTTTCTTGTATCATGCTTAAAGCATAGTCTATCGAAACTCTTTGTCGTGACATGCTGCAGCTTCAAATAACAGCTCTCAACTGAAAGGCGCGCAACGAGAAAAATGCAAACACACCTGTCGCATCATCTAGCGCCATCTGTCGAATTCTGGGAATAACATTGTTGTGAAACAAAAAATTTCGGTCCTTGTTATTAATACTCGTTATCAAAACACGTCATTGTTCCTAGATATTTTTCATTCTTTTTTAATGTGTCCAATAGTTCTCAGACACCCGACATAACGCTGGGGTCCGTACGGACCCCAGGTTACAGAAATGTGACATATATGTTTCAAATTTTAAAAAAACCCAAAACCCCTAATATTTATGCAATTAAATTTTTACCCTGTGTTACACACATGTTAAGATGAGATGTCACTGGATTAGACCCCTCAAAGTACGATATATATTTTTTGGCAACTAGTTAAAAATGCCTGGGGTCCGCGTGGACCCCAGGTTACAGTGATAGGGTTAATATAGAAGGAAGATACAGTGTTAGATTTTAGAGGCAAAAACAGGCTCTTATTTTCTTAGAAATTCTATATGAGGGGTAGCTTTGCAATCATTATTTACTTCCAGTCCTGATCCAGGGGCTACCTAGTGAATAGCGGTTTGGAATGCGGCATGTTTTAATTCAAAATGTTGTCCGTGGCGGCCTTGAGGTACAGCGTGCTGGTTTTCGGTGCTGAGGGTGCTCGGATCGAATCCTGGCGAAACGCCACTAAAATTCTTCCGTTTGTGTCGTCACTTCATAGGGGGCAATTCTGGTCCGCCTATAAGGCGCCTTCATAATAAAATGGCCAGAAAAAACTGCGGTGAATTATAGGAAAATATCTTCGCGACAAGTGCCTCAGCATTGGAAAAAAAATTCAAATTGTAGCGTATTTCGACACTAAATTAATAAAATAATACAATTACCTTAGCATATTCAATATATTGCTCTTTTTTGTACATTCATGGTTATTTGCTGCAGAAAATAAAATCTCATAATTATTACAAAACATAAATTAGAAAATAATTAATTAATTAGTCAGTACTTCAATGTTAAAGATGAGCAGCCGCTTGTCTAAACAAGTTGTAAAACTACTACCCCAAATATTCTACTGTGAATAATGGTATGTTAAACATCAAACGGGGTTTCCTGTAACATACAGAGATTAAATATTAATTGATGTATAAATTATTATTGGATTACTAGTCTATTCGAAAAAATGTGTTTCTTCCTTACAAATACAATTAAGGACCAAATATGCAAATAAAATTCATCACACATTATATATATCCCATTTGTTAAGATAGATGTAACCTTAATATAGATATTGTAAGTGTAATCTGTAAATATGTGTATAAAAGTTACATAAAATTAAAAATGCCTCTCGTTATATTTATAATTAATTCAGTTATTTTTCTATATTTTGATTATACTTTTTATTTTTCAAACTTAAAAGTCTATTTTTTATGGAAAACGTTAGGAATATTTTTCATATTTTTCATGTGATTTTGTGACACAACAACAGAGTCCATATTATGAAAAAGAAATTAAATACTTGAGTTTTCAGAAGCATGGGTTAGTCAGTTTCTCAAATATTGCTCTTTGCCTCACTTATGAAATAAATATTCATTAAAAATATTTCGCTAAATAAACTGCATAATATTAGTCGAGCTTATTATCCTCATCATTAACAACTTTTACTCTAATAGCCGAGAACGTTCACTAGAGAGCGGTGGAATTATTGGTAACATCCTGTCCTCAGAGAAATTCTCTCTAAGAAAATAAATTTTTGTATAATTTCCCTTCACGCTGACGAGGAATTTAATATTTAGTCACACTATAATCATAATCTACTAAGACTCTCAAATTCTGCAGGAACTGCGATTTCATTTAATGAATTTCTTTTTGCCCATGCGGGTTTTACACGGAGGTTTGAACTTCATGTACGCTATGAAATTCTACTTCCAATGTGATATCCCTTCCCTTTTTGTTATTGCATAAATAGCTAACGATAAATATTTTCTACATCGATTATGGTAAAGAATAATTTATCTGAAATATTTATATTGAAAAGTTGTTAATAAAAATTATTTTCGTGGACAATGTAAATAAAATGAATGCATATATTTTTAAGGGCAATAAAAAATTATCAAATTTTGAAATAAAAACCAGAAAAAAAGGAATGCTTGATATAAGTTTCAACATTTCACAGTGTTGAAACTACATAGCATTTATCAAAGAATTGTTAACGTTTGTTTTAAAACTAGATTTAAGTAAATATCTATAAATTTCTTCCTTAACACTAGAAAGACGGGAATTTCTTTCTTAATTAAAGGACTTAACGCTGGCATTTTGACGGTTAAAAATAAAATCAAGAATTGAAAATGTTTAATTTTTTTAAATGGTTAAATACTTTAAATTTTGAACTATTTCATACCAATATATAATAAGTTTGTATATGTTTAGATATATTTTTATGGAGGTATGCCGAGCTGACAATCTGGTATGGTTTATAAGTAAAAATATTTGCACGGTTTGTGCAGTCCTTATTTTTCAACTCCAATATTTCCGGAGAGCGAATATTTATGTTATTTGCGAAAGGGGGAAGAGACGAAAAGTATCCAAAATTTTTTTCCGTTATTATTTTGAAGATTTATGCTTGTTGTCTATAGTGCTGTCAAATTGACTGCTTTCGGTCTTAGTAGATATACAAACATTTTCTATCCATCTTTTCTATCGAATATAATTTTGTAAAAGTGTGTGCATCATATGCACACACATTTACAAAATTATATTATTATACGCGCTATAATAATATAATAAATATAATAATATAATAATATAATAATTATATTATTATACTCGAAATATGCACTTCATATTTCGCGTAAAATTAGAAAAAGTCATAAAATTTCAGAAGCCTGAGGACATTAATACAGACATAGCGCTCAATAGTATGTCCGAAACCATCAAAATGACGGCAGCCGTATTTCTAGTGTTAACACTACAAATCACTTATTTATAGTTAGGAAAAATTTAATACTATCATATAGATAGCATTTTAATAAAATTTAATTGTGCAGGAAACGAAAAACTGCATTCATTTTTTTTTCCTGGACTGTCAAATACAAAAATTAAAATCTACGAAGAAATGAAAACTTGAAATCAGTAAAATATTTCTTCACTTTCACCTTTCATAGTGCTGAAACTATACTTTTACTAAATTGTAGCCAATATTTGTTTAAATATTAGAAACTTGTTGATGTTCATCAAACTCTTCCATAACCTTAAAAACAATTCATTAATGTTAAAGAATTATTTAACAATATATTTTTTGAAGCACTTTAAGAAAACCTATTTCTGTCGGAACTATAAAAATTCGATTTCTTAAAGACGTCAAAAATGTCAAATATCTAAATTAACCCGGCAAAGCCTGAATTAATTTTATTTCTCAAATTAAATTTTACTCTTTAGTATATGTTTATTGCCTTCCTTAGGATAATATAAAATGTTTAAAAAAAAATAAAATAAATCATTTAAGTCAGAAACTGCTGGTACCATATGGTACCGCTAGGCTCGTACACTATCAAAACACCTTTTTATCAAAATTCTTTTTTAAAAAGAAACAAAAGTAATTTTTATGAAGAACAGATTACATTTTAATTCCCACATAAAATTTTAATTACATATTCAAATAAAGTTACATTTTTGTATGAAATGTAATGAAACAGCCAACACAGAGGCCTACATTCCATTTCGCACATTCGGTACGTGTGCGGAAAATGAATTAAAATCTTTTATATTTTTATTAAACAATATTCTTTTCCTTGAAGAATTTGATCTTTTATTCTTCCGTTGTTTCTTTGCACTTGGTGACCCATCAGTTATTGTCTTGGAAGTGTCTAATTCTTCTTCGGAATCTGAAGTTTCAATATCGCCACATTTTTTTTGTACTTTTATTCTTATTTCGGCATTTGACCGTGACTGGTTACCAGACAAATTGTCTGTAAGACCTCCTTCATCTTCCTCTACAGAATCTTCATCAGTGATTTCAGCAGTATTGGTGGGTTCAATATAAATTTCTTCAATATCATGAGAATCTAGTTCATCAAACAGTTGAAGTGTCTCTTCAAGTCTTAAATGTCTAGAAAAAAAATTATATGAATGAAATGTCCCTCAAATTAGCAACAACCTTTCACTGATATAATAATACTCAGGGAAAAAAAATTATATATATATAGATATATATATATATATATATAACGTAATAATAATAATAATAATAATAATAATAATAATAATAATGACTATTATTATTATTATTATTATTTTTATAATATAATAAAAAATAATAAAAATACGTCAATTGATTTTGAAAATGTAAAAAACAAATATACCTGTTACTTCAAAAGAAAGAAAATACTTATTTATTTTTTAAGTCACAGAAACATGAGTAAAATGAATAAATACACAGTTTCTACATAACTTATGAAAAGCTAACATGAAAGCCTAGCGTTTCCATATGGTACCTCCAAATTTGAGAAGAAAAATTTTCGTATATAATAAGACAGATTTTTTTTTTTTAATGTGGCCTACCAAAAGAGCATACAAATATAAATAAAAATACACACTTCATCAACTCACTTAAAAATTTTAAATATCTATAAAATGTACTTTCTTTTGACGACGAGCCATTTTTTCGCTTGTTTTCAAGACACTAAATTTTCTTGAGACTAATAGCATAGACACGTGCTTAACTACTTCATCTGACTGTTATAATTTCTTCTTTAGACTGTCTAGTGGTGCCATCTATTAACTAAAAATCAGAACGTTAAGTTTTTCCCAAAAAGAAGAGGTATTTTTGAAGTAGTGATTACTGGTACCAAACGGTACCGCTAGGACTTCCCGGGTTAAAATCTTGAGTAAGTGATTTTTTAAAATGCGTAAAATAATTCTGTATTTAAACTTTCGTGTAGCTGAAACTTTACAACAGTTAGTATATTATTTTTAACGTTTGTTTAAAAATTAGAATGTAGCGGATATTTGTCAAATTCTTCCTTAACCTTCAAATCATTAATTTATGTGAAAAAATAATTTAACAGTATGATATTTAATAGTGTTAAATTATTTATACAGTAAGATATATTTCCGAAAATTTTATAAAATTCCGAATTTAATAAAACGAGAAAATTAATTTACGTTTATTTAAGACTTTCAAAAATTGTCAAATATCAAAAGAAAAATCAAGAAAAATTTCATTTCATGAAATATGTAAATCTATGCTGTACTTTTACATTTATATAGCTGGATCTATACAGTACTTATTATACCATGGTTTACATTTGTTTAAAAATTAGAAAATAGTCAATATTTGTCGTATCTCTCCTTAATTATCAAAGCATTATTTTATGTTAATGGATAATTTAACAGTATCATATGAAAAGCATGTTAAAAAAATGTATTTCTATAGAAAAAAAAATACTTTTTTTCAGGACTGTCAAAAATGCCAAATATTAAATCATAAAATGAATTGTTGAAGTTTTTAAAGTAATTAATCACTTTCACCAAACATACAGCAATTATTAAATATTTATAGTCGTTTCTATTAAATGAGAAATTGAATATTTATCAAATACTTTTTCAACTTTCAAAAGCATTTATTTATGTTAAAGAATAATTTAACATTATCAATTTAGAAGTATGTTCATTAAACTTAGTTTCGAAGGAAACGTAAAATGCGTTCAAGTTATCCAGGGTTGTCAAAATGTGTCAAATATATGAATAAAAATCAATTAAAAATAAAGTCTTTATGTGCAAAATATTTCACATATTTCACCTTTCATAGATCAGAAACTATAAAACAATTATTAAAAAAATCATTACCGTTTGAGTAAAAATTAGGAAGTAAAATATGTTTATACAATTCTGCCTTAACCTTCAAAGCTTCAGGAATACCTGAACTGTAACAGAAATCCTTTAGACTATATTTTTTATCTCCCTTCTGGGCATTTAACTGTATTCGCTTTTAGGAAATGGCATTTTGCCAATATTTGCCGATTGACTCACGGGTCGTGATAAAGCTTATCATTCTACAAAAAGAAACAAAAAAGAAAGATTTAAGTTTTTAAAATAGGGTATTGTTGAACTCTGCTCATAAAATAGAAGATACAGTGTTAAATTTTAGAGGCAAAAACAGGGTCTTATTTTCATAGAAATTCTAAATAAGGTGTAGCTTTGCAATCATTATTTACTACTAGTCCTGGTCTAGGGGATTTCTTGTGATTAGCGGTTCGGAATTCACCAATAAAAAAATATCAGGAAATTTAAAATGGCAGGACATTTAAAATGCAACAGGAAATCCGGCAGTAAGCATTCTTTGGTTTTAAAATATATTCTCTTTTCTGAAATGGCCCTTTTTCAATAGTTACCGATAGATTTGCGGGTGGTGATAGAGCTTATCGGTGTAAATCAAGAAACGATAGAAAGATCTAATTTTCTACAATAAAGGAATGTAAACTCCGTTCCTATAATAGAACATAGATAAAGAGTAAGATTATTATGCTCTTTTGTACTTTTTTGCATTTTTGCTGTTGAAAATAAAATATCATTATTATTACAAAATTTTACTTGGGAATAATAAAGTTATTAGTCCGTAGTTTAATATTAAAGATCCCCAGTCATTTAGCTGACCAAGTTTTAATACGTGGCTCTGCGTGATATTTTAATTATACATTAAACATCGAACGGTGGTTTCTGTAACATACAGAGATTAAATTTCTACACTGCTCAAAACAATTAGGGGAGCACATGGTTTTAACGAAATTACGCAAATACTTACACCGATAAGTAACATAAAATAAATCATCCATAATTTAAAGCCTAGCAGGAAACAGAAGAAGAAAACTTCATATGCAAATCAAAGTTCATGACGTCAAAAACCAGAAAAATAACTTATGGGCTGAAATCGGGATGTTGCAGAAACGTCTGTTTCACTGCCTTAACTGTGAAATTCGATTGCTCAGTTATTCTTTTTGGTAAAAGGCGACTTGAAAATGTCTCAACAACGTGATTTACCGGAATCCATGGCATGGCGTATTATAGACAGACTTGTATCCGGGCAAACACAAGGTAGTATCGTGGACGCTGTTGGAGTCGCCAGAAGTGTCGTTGCAAGACTGTGGAATCGATTCCAAGAAACAGGAAATCTTAGACGTCGACCAGGGGAAGGTCGGCCACGAGCCATTGCAGCAACTGATGACCGGTATATACTGTTAACGGCTCGTCGAAACTGAACAAACAATGCTACTCAGCTGCAAAGACAGTTGCTCTTGGCAACAGGTCGAAGGATGTCCAGCTAAACAGTGCGTAATAGGCTTCATCAGGGAGGTCTCTATGCACGTAGGCCAATGGTCTGCATTCCGTTGACCTCACGCCACCGTGCGGCCCGAAGAAGATGGCCTGCTGAACATCGAGATTGGGAGCAACGTGATTGGAGCCAAGTGCTGTTTACAGACGAGTCCCGATTCAGTCTGGAGTGTGACACCCGACGTGTTTTGGTATGGAGGGAAAGGGGCACTCGAAATAACCCCACATTCATTCGTGAAAGGTAACAATAAAGACGAGCTGGTTTTATGGCATGGTGTGGAATAAGCATATGTGGACGTACGGACCTGCATATCATTCGGAATGGTACTTTGACGGCCCGAAGGTATGCAGACGAGATACTGAGACCTCATGTCATACCTTACGCTGCAGCCGTTGGAGATTCCTTTGTTTTCCAGCAGGATAATGTCAGACCGCATACAACTCAGCTTGTAGAAAACATGCTTGAAGCTGAAACAATACAGCGTATGGAATGGCCAGCGTGCTCTCCTGACCTGAATCCAATCGAGCATGTTTGGGACATGCTTGGACGACGCATTGCTGCGAGACCAAGGCCTCCTGTTACTCTCCGAGACTTGGAGATTGCACTTCTTGAGGAGTGGATCAGTATTCCCCAAAGTCTTATCGATAACATCATCGCATCCATGGAAAACAGGTGTGCAGCAGTCTTAGCTGTTCGAGGAAACCACACGTCATATTAAAAAATCTTGCATCATTTCTAAACAATACTTTTTTATGGTTTACATGTAACCAAATTGTTGCCCTAAATCAACTTTTCATGTTTTTCCGTATTTTCAAAGAATTAAAGCTTAATTACAAATTTTTTTACGTCTTTTTTTCTGTATTGCGCATTGATACGCATGTACTATCCATTTTATGCCAATACGTGGCTGTCTCGCTCGGTTTTCTTAACTTCTTCGCTTGCTCTCCTAATTTGTTTGAGCCGTGTATTTACCTGTAAATTATTTTTACAATACTATCTTTTAAGAAAAATGTTTCTGCATTACAAAAAGAATTGCGGATTAAAAGAGCATACATTATTTGCATTCATCACACATTATATTTATTGCATCTGATAAATTAATTTTAGGGTTAATATGGATATTACAGGTATAATCTGTTAATACAGATATAAAAATCATATAAAAAGTTAAAATATGTCACAATTTATTTATAATATATTCACACTTTATTTATATTCAAAGTATAATCTTCCCTATTATACGTTTCATCTTTTCAAACTCAAGTATTTTTTATGGAGAACGTTATAAATTTTAATGTCACCCTCTTATGAATTTTTAAATGAATTATAACATTGTCATCATAAAAAAAATTGTAATATTCATACTTATAAGCTACATCAAACATCGACCAGTGTTTCTTGTAACATACGAAGAAAAAATTTAAATGTGCCTGGAAATTATTTTTGGAACACTAACCTTTGAGAAAATTTTTTGTCTCTGCATTAAATAAAACTATTACGGATTAAATGTGCAAATAATTTTTTATCACACATTATATGCATTGAGGCTATTAAAATATATGTTATAACGTAAACTTCAATATAAATATGATAACAGAAATCTGTTAATATAGATATAAAAGTTATATAAAAATCTAATATTTCTCTTCTTTTATATTTATTTTATTCAAATATTTTTCTATATTTTCTATTATAATTTTCATTTTTCCAAACTGAAAGTGGATTTTTTTTTATTAAAAATGTTACGATTTTTTATCAGTTTCCTCCTTGTGATTTTGTAAATGAATTTTTAATGAAGTCTTTATTATGAAAAAAAAATAAAATGCTTGGGTTTTTAGAAATATACTTTAGTCAAATACCCAAATATTGCACTTCCCTTCACTTATGACATAAATATTCATGAAAAATATTCAGTTAAATAAACTGCATAATATTAGTCGGGCTTATTATCCTCCTCATTAACAACTTTTACTCTAATAGCTGAAAACGTCAGCTAGATAGTGCTGGCATTACTGGTAAGAATCTGTCTGCAGAGAAATTCTCTGCAAGAAAATTAATTTTAGTCTAATTTCCCCTTTCGTCGCCGAGGAATTTAATATTGAGTCATATTATGATCATAATCTACTAATTCTCTCAAATTTTGCGGCAACTGCAAGTAATGCAATCTCGTTTAATGAATTCCTTTTTGCACCAAATAATTTTTAGTGGGTGTTTCTTGGGAGGAATAGAGGTCATTTACTCTTTAAAATTCCGGTACTAAAATATTTTACCCTCCTGGTTTTATTACCGCATACTTTCTATATCATTTATGTTAAGGAAGTCGAATCGTAAAATGCATACCCAGTTTTTTTGTAAACAGCATCAGAATTCTTCCTTATAAATTTCATGAATTTTGAAGAAAAATTAAGTAGCATGGAGCATTTAAAAAATCTAAAAACCTTGAAAAATCTGATTTGGGAAATACAGATTTAAAATTTATTACTACACTTACCCATTATAAATTACTTTGTAGAAGCTTCATAAATGATTTTTTACTTGAAAAAAATTATTTTGGTACTAATAATCTACAGAAATATATATATATATATTATTTACAATAACACAATCAGTATTACAATGATGAGATTTTCTGAAATAAAGGTCCACCGTTCCCTTAATGGAAAAATTTTAATAAAACTTATTTTCATAGAAAATGTAAAAATACTTTGAATTTTTTCAAGAAAGCCATAAAAAGTTAAATATCAAAGTAAAAAACAAGAAAAACTTATTTCTTAAAACATGTAAAATAATTCTCAACTGTCAACAGTTTATAGCTGAAAATAATATGACATTAATTATATTATTGTTAACATTTGTTTAAAATTCAGAAAGTAGCAGATATTTGTCAAATTCTTCCTTAATGTTTAAAGCGTTTATATATGATAAAGAATAATTTAACAGCATCATATTAGAAGAATTTTAATAAGATTTACTTTCTTCGAAAACGAAAAAATACATTCATTTATATTTCCTAGGATTGTCAAATAAATGTCAACTATAAAAATATAAATGAATAGAAAAGGAATTTGTAGAGGTTTGTAACACAATTCTAACCTTTCACTTTTCAATTACCTGTAACTATATAACAATTATTAATTAATTATTACCATTAATGTAAAAATGAGAAAATATTGGACGTTTCTTCCTCAACCTCGAAAGCAACAGGTATACTTGAAATGTAAGAGGAATCCTAGAGTAAACTTTTTTATAGTCTTTCTAAGCTTTTAAATGTGTTGGCTTCTTGGATGGCATTTAGCCATTGGCTGCCAACAGATAAGCAGATTGTGATGCAGTTTCCCCGAGTATAAAAAGAAAAAAAAAAGTTTCTAAAGTAGGGGAAAGCTTAACTCTTTTTTTTTAGAACAGAAAATTAAAAGGGATTGTTAGATTGTAGAACGGGATACAAGTTCTTATGTTTCTTTTAAAATTAAAATTAAAACTCTACCTTAACATTAATTTTTTATTGCGTTATAGCTTTAATTTAAATTTCTAAAGAAATATAAGACCGTGTATCACTTTCTACAATCTAACAATCCCTTTTAATTTTCTATTCTAAAAGAAGAATTAAACATGCCCCTATTTAAAAAAAAATATTCAGGGATGTTTAATCTTTTTTTTAGAACATAAAAATGTGTAGTACTGGATTGTAGAACGCCCTTATATTTCTTTAGAAATTTACCCTCTGACGGTCAAGCTAATATCGTTTTCTTTCTTATAAATGGTTGACTCTTCATGCTATGGAGTACTTCCAAACGGACAAGAATTTCCAATACAATTGCTTTACAAACGGTTTCTTGAAAATTGCTTTCCCCGCTGCAATGCAGTGGAACGAATGTACTGATATGTGGGAAACATTTGCTTTCCAACCATTTCATTGTTCACTCGAAAAATGGAAATACTGTTGTGACAAACGTATTTATTTACGAAGTTACAACTTGTGTGGTTAGCTGTTGAACATGAAATTTGTAAAAATAAGTTGAAAAGAAACAAACTGAAAGTGTAACATTTTCTGAAGACTTAGTTATTTTTTTAATAGGATAATAATAAATTATTTTTGTTAAATTGAAAATAATTTCATAATAATACAAAAATTTTCATAGGGATATTTTGAAATTTCTGTCGTTTTTTAATTACACTGAAGTCTATTTAGGTAATCTTCATATGTTTATCTATGTTTATATAATCTTCATTTGTAATGAACATTGTCAGTCTGTCATTTTAGAACCTATTTTGATGTCACAAAGTGCAAAAATATCCCCTCCCCTATCAACCCAGAATTCACATAGATCTTATCATAATAAGAACGACTAATTTTCAGATCAATCACTTGTTGAATATTACTTCCCATTAGTTTTGCTTCCCAATTGTACAGTCGGCGTTGATATTGTATATAAAACAACAGGATATGATTCATATAAAGACTAAGATAGAGATAAATAATGTATTTCTATTAGTAGACATAATTCTACGGACCTTGTTAAAGTAAATATAAATTTGAGGAACATGATACCGTTTAATTTTATTTTTAATTTTAGGTATTGCGAGGAAAATTATATTATATTTTAATACTCAATTACAAAGCATTTTATAGAATAAATATTTTAACCACATGTATTGATTAAAATTTAGAATAAATAACCTAAGATACATCATACCCCCATTGAAAAAATTCAAAACGGAACAGAAATAAATCAGAAATTGACAAGAAAGTCAACGTTTAAATGTGAACTTATGAATAATTATTTTTTTAAATCTTTGATTTCAGTAAAACATTTTCATGTATTGTTTGCAAATATTTGCAAGTTTTATGTAGATCTTCCCCAAAATTGCTGTGCCTGTGTAATTATTATGTGCTACGTGTTTAAAATGATTTTATTTTGTATCCAACAATTAAAATTTTAATCATAACTCAGTTTATTTTTTTTAAATATAAAAATTTCGAAACTTATCTAAAAAAGTTTTTGTTTCAGCCTCTTAACTTTATAATTTCAACACGAAAGTAGGTCATTTTAAAGGTACATCATTACTTTATAATTAAAATTTTCTTGAGCTTTATTAAATGATTTTAATACACGTTAAGTTGTAAAAAATATCCAAAACAAGAAGAATAGATAACATTTTAGGTTAAAAGACACACAATGACATTCCCGTAGATAAACAAGGTGCTGGTAGTTTTTCAAACATGTAAAAAGTGCTTGTGAATCCCCCTAAGGGAATGTCCCGAGTCCCCTGAATTGACACCATTATCCATTGTATTCTCAACAATGTCCCCAGACACTGTTATTTGCGACTAAGGGGGAAAAGGACAAGCGTGATTTCACGTCTGTGACCATTCAGACGTACTTTTAGTTATTTTTTGCCTCTTGAGTTGTTATAAGAGTTTTATTATTGACCGTCTCTCGACCACACACCGCGGTGAATTATAAAAAGAAGAATAAATAAAATTTTAGGTTAAAAGACGTATAATGACATTCCCGTAGATAAATAAGGTGCTGGTAGTTTCACAAACATGTAAAAAGTGCATGTGAATCCCCCTAAGTGAACGTCTGGAGTCCCCTGAATGGACACCATTATCCATTGTGTTCTCAACAATGCCCCCAGACTCTGCTATTTGCGACTAGGGGGGGGAGCACAAGCGTGATTTCACGTCTGTGACCATTCAGACGCACCCCAAACTGAACGTGAGATCACGCCCGTGACCATTCAGACGCAATTTTATTTATTTTTTGCCTCTGGAGTATATATATAATATAGACTCTATAGTCAAGAGTTTATATATTTATATATATATATATATATATATATATATATATATATATATATATATATATATATAAGAGTTTTATTATTGACCGTCTCTCGACCACACACCGCGGTGAATTATAACATTCAGTGCTTCTACAGGTTGAATCCAGAAAAATTTTCTCCATCTTAGTGGCTTGAAATAATTATTGTCATTCATTAATTCTAGATAAAGTGAACTCAATGAATTAATTAATTACTTCATCACCAAACACAAAACTTCGTCTCGGTGCAGTATCGGAATTACCTAGAATTCTTCATAATGGATGTGCTACGTAAAATCGAATGGCTCACACATAGTCTAGTTAGTCTCTGCTATTAATGTGATTGATAATACGTTAACGTGTAGAAATGCGAATAGTTTTCGTGATAATTTGTTAGGTGGTGGAAAAGCAAAAACTCCTAGCATTTACTGGAATCTGCTTCGAGATCCCGTGGCAACCATCTTCGAGGATGTAATGAAATGTCAAATAAAATCTAAAGGTTAGGAATAATGTTAAGGTATTTGGGTTTTATGTCTCTGAGCTGTGATATTATCATTAAATAAAGTACTGACTTGAATGGAGTTAATATAAGCAATAACATTTTATGCGTACTCTTACGGAAAATGTGTCAAATATGGCAAAAGAAGTTTAGATAGGAAGAAATATTCCATACTATAAACACACTCAATACATTATTTTGTTACTATGATATACCATACTTGCCATGAAAAATACTTCTAATGCCACAAGGCAGTAGTAGCAACAATAACATTGACCCGTCCTAGACAGAGAGGAATGTATCGTATATATTTTTTGTATCGTAATAAAATCTATATAAACACCAGATGAACACAGTATGTCGATTATGTGACAGAGATTACAAGAAATGCTAAGTAATAGAAATAATTTTTGCTCTGTGTCTGTCCCATAACATGGATTCAACGCATTGTTTTCCATTTCACCGGGAAAAAAATGCAATTATTTACCTATAGAGGAATAATAAATACATCGACTCCTAACACAATAAATTATATAAGCAGAATAGCTGCTGGGTAACTGTTAAAACATTTAAAAGTTAAACTACTTCTAAGCAGTCCTTTAAAGTTTGTATGAAGATTTTAATTTTTATTTTGCATGTATGAGATAAGAGCGTATTCAGGGGAAGTTTAGTTAATCTTATCTAACACCTGCTCTTGGCAACAAGGCTATTCATCCCCTCAGACAATCTTGATCGTTGTTGATTGTCGATAAAATTTGTCTCTCGTTGCTCTGGGGCCACACATGATATTTAGGTGCAAATTATACGTCCCACAACGCAAAGGGGGCATTGGTCATTGGCTGCAAGTTCTATATAAGCGGACCTGAGCATAGTTGTGCCCTTATATCCAGTGGAACATTGGACTCTCACTTTTTGTGGTCTTGGCTTTATTTTACAAACTTTATCCATGGATATATTTCTCAATTCTTTTTGTTTGACGTCATTCTGTGGAGATGACGTGATTAATACTTGATTTGAATAATACTAGAAATCACGTATTCGAATAAGGATTATTATTGGGTAGTTAAAGTATAAAATAATGAATTCTAAATAGTTTTGGGGCTGCTTCTTCGACTGTGAGTCCCAGGAACAGATTGTTATAATTTCAGTTCATAGCCTTTCAGTTTTGATATTATTTCGGCGAATGCGGCATGAACAGTGCAGCAGTAATAATACATTGAGCCGTAGTAATGCATAGTAAGGATCTTGAGTACCTATAAGTTTAGATTAATTGCTCAATATTGGCGACCGCCAAAAACGGTAAAGCAACATAGGAAAGTATTTGGAACTTGTAAATATAAAAATGTAATTTTAGTTAACTAAGCAAGCGACAGTCATCGTATTATGAGCTGCGAAAGTGATGGTGATTAGTTTATAACACGTGTTACCTAAAATATGAAGTTTTTAGTATAAACCTGTGACAGTCATTAGTAAACAAAGTCTATATGAAGGCCTTATTTGAATAGTGGGCCAACTTCACTTTTGAAAAAAAATGGAGTTAGCCTCACTTTCATGTTCATACAAGTCATTTCTGACTGCTTTTAAAACTGGTACACCTCCAGCTTATTTCTGCTGCCAATAGACGGCATTAAAAAATCAGACTTCGGCAATCATTTCACAGTACTCATTAGACTTTATGTCTCTGTATCTCAAATTGAACAAAAATGGAGTTGGGTCACTATTCAAATAAGGCCTTCTTATGTAACCCCGAAGTTATATTTTAAAACCTACGTAGCAGGTGTTATCTACAGATAAAAAGGTATTTAAAATAATTAAATAGAAAAAAAATCTGCACGAGACTAGAACACTCGTATTAGAGGGACCGAACAGTCAAATATTTTTAAGATCAATGAATTGATGCTGGAAGTACGAGATTTGAAGCTCCGTTAAAGCAGTGAAATTGTGGGCACAAGGGTAGTTCTAAGCCTAGCATTTACTTTATATACCAGGTGATATCAAAAATCAGTAAACGCTTTAGAATCCATACTTCCGTGAATAATCAACGTATGGCAACGCAATTAATACAGTCACTTGGGACATAACGTGTTATACTTTTTTAAGAGCCGAAAAAAAATTATATAATTAATTACAAATATACCAACCAGATGATGCTCCATCTTTAACACAAGACAATTAGGATAATAATGCTTCATCAACAGGGCTTTATCAGTAAATGGCAAAGTGGCAATCCCCTTGCCGACACTAATACTTGTTGCAGAGTCTCTTTTAGTGGCATCCTTTGTTGGTACGGGAATGTTTGTGCGGCGCCATCTGGTGGACATATTTGCAATTAAATATGTAAATTCGATTTCGCTTCCTTAAAAAAAAACTGATGTTATATCATGCATTTAGTATATACTTATTGCGTTTCCAAAAGATAATTTTTCCCTAAATTATTGATTTTATAATTTTTATTGACTTTAGATTCGTATGTTACTTTCCATAGTACGTACCTAAAGAACATTGAAACAGATAGAATATTTGCTTATAATAAATTATTCAGGAGGTAAGATCTACCAGCTCTTCTCTTAACATAGTTATGTACTCTTGGAGGTGTCTTCAGTGTGTTCGCAGGCACTAACATTGTATTTTATGGTAAGTTAGCATTATCAGACAACACCCTTCCCAACATAACATAAATCTGTCAGCACTACACGAAATCCTATTTGCAGAGAGTGTGGGGCAGTTTTGCAGATGTTAAATGGTTAAAGGAGTTCATTCCCTTTGTATCCAATAGGAATAAACCTCCCAACAAACGTATATCTATTACGAGCCAGCAGACGTCAAAATGTAAACAGAAAATTCGAAGGCATTACCTTTTCAAATAACATACATATTATGTTTCCTTTGAACTTTGCAAGAATTATTTGCTTAGGATAGGATTTGAAACATAAATCTCGCTACCCAGCAATGCATTATCCAGTTACGTTATTTGCTAAAGGAAAGCAAACAAACTGTTACATAACACACGATGTAAGTTTAAGTAATATTGGGTGGGAGTAATTTGTGAAGTTGAGATTCCCTACTTACTATATCTAAGAAGCCGTTTTAATGGAAATGCGAAAGATAATACATAATAAAGAAGATAATCATAAATCTGGAAGAGCGAGTGAAGGCGTATGCAGATTAGTCGTAGAAGTGACAGTAACATAAAAACAATTGAGGCGTTGCCGATGAAAAGGAGGTAAGAGCCAAAATTTCCGAAAAGTATTTTTTCACTGACACAAGAGTTTGTTCCAAGGCGAATGGCGTGAAAAAGGTGGTAAGTGCCTAGCTAGTTTGGTTTAGTTCTGAGCTAGGCACTTACCTCCTTTTCAACGCCATTAGCCTTGGAACAAATCCTTGTGTCAATGAAAAAATTCTTTTCGGAAATTTTGGCACTTGACTCTTTTTCATCGGTAAAGCCTCAATTTCTGTGAATCAAGTTTAACTAAATACTCTGGCACCGTTCCGTCATAATTATGGAGGCACAAGGGACTATGTTGGTTCTCTTATTCGCTGTAAAAACCTGTTCCACTTATACGCGAAACAGGTAAACCTGCTACCCCCAAAATCATTAAATATTGAAACAGGTAGCTTTTTGTATCCTGAAGCAGCATTTTTTTTACAGTGTACGCTGCCCCCATTATAAGAAATAAATAAATCTAGAAGTGATTGGGCGGAAATTAAAAGAAACCTTCATCTTTACTTTTATCAAAACGTACAAATACACACCGAAAAACTGTTGACTTCATCATTTTGGGAACACCATTGATGTGAGCCAACATTGCTCCCTATGTGGGTGCTACCCCAATTTTGACCGATTACACTGATGTGAAATCTGGGGTAGGTCGCTGGAACTTTCCGTCCCACAGGTTCAACATGCCCTTACCAGAGGTATACGCGAAAGCAGAGATAAACAGGATGTTAAAAACAAGTATGAACATGAAAAGAACAAAGAATGGATTTAGAATAATATAAAGGCTTATAGTATAAGATCGATTTTTTCGTGTGTCTAGTAAATCAATGTGATATTTTTGCACATTTAGCAAATTCAGATTAATATCCTAATTTTTAGGTTTAAATGTGGGTTTTCCTTGTAAAAAAAGAGACAAAATTCTGAAGATAGTGGTAAGACAGGTATAACCATGTACTTATCAATACAAATCGATTAAGTGCTATTCACTTGTAAAAGTTTTAATTTTTTTTTTTTGCATTCTAGCGAAGAATCTATTATCTTTTTCAATTAAAATGATTAATTAGATACAAAGAAAATTAGAGAGTGGTTAACCCTAGGATTTTAGCTTGCATAATTTCTCATCTAGCTAGATTGTTAGAAAAAACTACAAGCTAAAACTTGCCCCTTTCTGAAAAAAGAAATTTCCTGTCCAGTATTTATCTCATTGCATCGGGATTAAATGAAACTGTTTACGTACGGAAGCTAAATAAGTTTAGATTCTGACAGTTTTAATTCATTTGAGGTTCAAAAAAGGATGTGTGGGAAAATCAAACTGTAAAAGGTGTTTAAATGTTGATTTTACCAACCAAAAAATACTGGATTTACGTCATAAACTACAGCTTTTGATGCATTTAAATCTGTAAGCTTCAAAACAAACAAGTACTCTGTATAAATGACAGAATCCTACTAAATACGGGTTCAGATACCAGTTATCTATCAGTTCTTTGCAGGAAACCAGTTTAAACTAATATTTGTTCTAGAATCCTGATTAAATTACCTGATTATACGAACTATTTTGCTATTTATATAACTGGTTTCTAGTATTATTAAAAAAGTTATATCTCCTTTGAAAAACATTAGTATATATATATATATATATATATATATATATATATATATATATATATATATATATATATATATATATATATATATATATATTTACAGTCATACATATGTATTTGTATGCTGCTGTACTGGACGTTTGCTCTGTACTCGTCACACATGCTAAGGCATATATGAGACAGTCGGTTAGGCAGAAACCTGTATCACCAGATGAAACGAAAGGCCGAAATAGGTTGAATTACAAAATTTTGTTCAAATGTATCACAATAACAAACATCTAGCAAACCAAAATGTTGACTTCTTTAAGGGAACAGAGGATATTTCAATTTATATTTTTTTGCTTTTTATCATAGACTAGCTGAAAACCCGTACTTCGCTACGAAGTACATTCAAATTAAATACAACTGTCAATTATGCAATTAATGCCAGAAAAAAATTATACATATATATATATATATATATATATATATATATATATATATATATATATATATATATATATATATATATATATATATATGTATATATGTATATATATATATATATACATATATATATATATATATATTTGTATATATATATATATTTATATATATATATATATATATTTGTATATATATATATATTTATATATATATAAATATTTATAAAAAAAACGTAAGACATATTTTTATAGACAAAATAATGTAGAAGAAAATATTCAAATTAAATCTAATTTGACATACTAAAGAATATAGTACAGTTAATATAGTACAGTTCGAGGAACATATCTTTTACTGTATTTTAATATTTTTTTGGATAATGTCCAATCTTCTGCCACATTAGCAAGAAAAAAAAGTTTTTTTTGTTTATTAACTTGTTATACACGGAACGATAAATTTATTTAAAGTGCCAGACAAAGAAATCACGTGATCAGCATTTAATAAATAAAATTCTAAAAATTAATCTTTAAAAATTCACCGAAAATCAGAAAATAGAGGTAAAGATTAAAACAAATATTTCATTTTGAAGGACTTTTTATGATCTTTCTTGTGATATAAATTTTATAACCCTGAAATTATTATTTTAAATGCAAAATTTTAAAATGTTAAAAACAGCTTAAAAATTTTATTTTAAAAATCTAAGAATTTTCAAAAATCTTTCTTAGTGCACCCCTACACTATAAGAAGAATCGACATGCACAATTTCAGCCCTTTAGGTCCAGCGCTTTGGACTGTGCGTTGTATGTCAGTCAGTGACTCAGTCAGTTACGGAACTGTTTTATATATATAGATATAAGGAATTTTGTATATATATACATTTTACCATAAAGAATACTTTAAAGAAATTTCCAATCTATTTAGAATTTTAAGATTTATATACACAATTTTAAAATGTTTCTTCAGACTTAATTTTTGAGATATTTCATAAATTTTGCATTTAAATAACTTAAAACTGTATTAAAAACAAATCTGGGTATCGAATATTTAATCCCTTCAACAGTTAATTTTTGAGAGATTTTTTTTTCAATTCCATCCGGATTTTCATCAAAATTTTTGCTTTTTAACAAGCTGTAAATAAAATCTAATTAACTTAATAAAATGGAATTGAAAAATTCACACCCAATTTCTTTGTAAACTCTATAAGGATTCTTTCTTAAATATTTCATGAATTTTGAACAAAAGTTAAGTCTCATGGATCATTTAAATATCTAAAAACCTTGAAAAATTTGTATTGAGAATAACAGATTTAAATTCATTTCTCACCTTTATTACTTACTTCGTAGAAGCTTCATAAATGATTTTTTAGTTGAGAAAAAAACTATTTTTGTACTATTATCCTGCAGAAATATATTTCTTTTACAATAATACAATTAATATTACAATAAAAAAGATTGGAAGGGAAATTTCATAAAGGCCCACGGTTCTCTTAATCACGAAACAATGTCTTCACTTCAGAAAGATTTTGAAACGTTGACAAATCGCTCACTCTTTGCAACAACGCCATATCTCAAAAAACGTGATTCTTCAGGAAAGTGATTTTAAAGTTTAAAAGTAGAATCAAATGCATTAAAAATCAATATTAATTCTGCTCTCTAGTGGCTAAATATTAAGCAGTGAAATATTGCGATTTTGCAGGGATATACTAATCTTTTGGGGCATTCTGAAAACAGGCATAACTAAAAATCGCCAATTTTTGAGATATGAAGTTGTTGAAAGAAGTGAGGAAAATGCAAGGTTCAAGTGATAGGTTTGTAGTGAAAATCCCTAAAGCTGTATCTACAACAGGTATCGGAGATGTTAAGGGGACAAGGAGACCTTTAAACTCAAATTTTTAAATTTTAAATTTTTAAATTTATATCCAAAATTAGAAGAATTTTCATTATTTTTTACTACATTGAAGATCCATAGCATTCAAAATAAGGATTATTTGGCAGAATATTGGCTAGTTTTCAAGAAAAAATTTCAAAATTTTGTAACATTTTTCAAAATGTTCTAGGTGTACTCCAAATTACTTAAAAACCTTTATTCTTTTATATAAGTTTACTGTACATATATAATCATAATTGTTCAATGATTTTTTTTATGACTCTAAAGCCATAAATAATTATTTTTAAATCTGCCTTTTGTTTTCTTTATGTTTTCGTTTTATTTCATGGTCTATACATTTTTAAAAAATGGTAGTTTCAAATAATGATGCACAGGTTCGTGGAAAACACTTCAATTAACAGTTCCGAGAAATATGGAAGAAATTAGAAGAAAAGTAATGCGCATGGAGCATTTTGAAAAATTCTAGCATTTTTGAGGAATTTTTTGATAAACAAGTTATAGAGAATATAGCTCACTTCTACCCAGACTTGGGTGTATGTAATTTGAAGTGGCACTCTAAATGAATTTGATACAAACACAGTTTATACATGAAACAATGTTTATTGAATTCGTTGCACATATAGAATTTGCTTTTACAGCAATAAGCATACGTACTACTTGTACGAAATATATATATTAACATTCAATAGAAATACACTTTGCAAATACTCACAAACCAGCAGAGAGTCAAACCAGCAGTACTGCCACGTAAACTTTGGGCCCCATAAGCACTAGCGCAGGATAGCACCTGGAGCTGTTTACCTCTTAGCTCCCTCTCGCTTATCTAACAACTTTAACAACCTTTTTCAACCTTAACAACCTTTTTCAACCTTCTTCGCTTTAATCAAGCTGCATGGTACTTATACCAAGCGCGTATGCCGAAATTAGCATATCTCAAGCAGCTTCTTTAATTCATTCACTCAAAAGTTCGATTCTTGTGAATCGAATCTTGTGTATACCTTACAAAGTCTTATTCTTCCACAAAATGCTTATTTGTGAATTCAAATTGCCTTCAAAGTAGTGGGAAATAATATTAATTATTCTTATTTTGTAAATAAGAGTAAAATATTGAAAAATTAAAATTACGAAGTTAAAGGTCCTTTGTACCCTTAAGAGACAGAAAAGAGAAATAATCCCTGCTCAAGTGTTTGGTGTTTAATTGGAAGGAGACTCCCCTTCCAAGCAAAAATCCTTCTCCTCCTCTACTTTTCCTTTATCTCATGAGGTCATAAACTCCTTCCAGTACAAATTGAGTGAATAGAAATGTTATTTTAATTTACCTAATTTTTATTTTTAAATAGCTGAAAACCCGATCTTTGCTACGGAGTACATTCATACACTTACGATTCATGTTCGTACACTTACGATTTTCAATGAAATGGGGGTCTATCCATTGATTAAAATGAATATTTCAAAATGGGTATTTAATAATAAGATCTATAATCTATTCTTAACAAAACTACATGAAATATTTTTAAAACATAGTAAAACTTTATTTTTAAGAAACCAATAATCTAAAAGTAACAAAAATTTTATCTCACAAAAGTCATCGTACACTTGTAAAAAATCTCTACATATTAGTAAATATTCTAATTTTTCGTTAAATTAATATTTAGTAGGACATCCTTTAACATCCACAACAGCTTTTAAACGTCTGGGAATAGATTGCTTTAGTTCTTTTCTAAATTTTGCATCAACGTTCATCCATTCTTCCATCATAATTGTTTTTAGATCGCTTTTCGTTTGAATGTCGTGTTTTCGTACTCGAACCTCCAGTTCTCTCCAAATATGTTCTATTGGGTTTAAATCTGGCGATTGAGGTGGTGTTTTCAAAACTTGTGGACAAATATACAGACACCAGATGCGAACGTTGAGAGCCGTGTGCTTAGGACCGTTATCTTGATAAAAAAAACAAAGTTGTTTCCAATACCCAAATTTTGAGCTGATAAATTTAAAATTTCCCTTAAAATATTTATAAAAACAGCATGATCCATTATGCCATCAATAAATACCAAATTTCCTAGTCCTGATGCTGACATGCACCCCCACACAAGGATACTTCCACCGGCATGCTTAACTGTTCCTACTAAATTCTTGGGATTAAGTTCCTCATTTTTTCTTCTCCATACAATTATACGCCCATCAGCACCAAAAATGTTCATCGGCAAATAAGACATCATTCCAATAGGTTTGGGGCTTATTTGTCATTGATAGTGCGAAGGGAAGCCTAAACTTTTTGTTTTTCTCACTCACAAAAAATTTTCTATGGGCAGAAACGCCCATGTAATCCAGCTGTTCTGAGAACTCTTCAAAAAATTTCAGGTGAAATTGAAGTAGAAAATGTTTCATTGAATTCTGCAGAAACTTTTACAGCACTCAAACATGAATTTTTCACAAATTTTCAAATTATAAATTTCTGATCACGTTTTGTTAACTTTGCCGGAAGGCCTTTTCATACCTTGTTTTCCATCCAATTTTCTTCTTTAAAGCGATTTTTCACATACTGCACAGTAGAATGGGATAAATTAAGTAATTTAGCAATATTCCGAACTGATTTACCACTACTATGATGAAAAATAATCAATTTTCGAATCCTGTTTGTTGTTTCTTTACGACTACGAGTCATTTTTAAATAATAAATAGAATATTACGGAGTAGGCAAGCAAAAATTAAAGACAAACGATATTTTAAATGCCACCACAATTCAAAAATAAAAATAAAGCGCCAGACGCTAATTTTAATTATGAATTTATCCGAAAATATTTCATTGTACGATGACTTTTGTGAGATAAAGTTTTTGTTACTTTTTGATTATTGGTTTCTTTAAAATAAAGTTTTACTATGTTTTCAAAATATTTCATGTAGTTGTGTTAAGAATAGATTATAGATCTTATTATTAAATATCCATTCTGAAATATTCATTTTAATTAATGGATAGACCCCTATTTCATTGAAATTCGTAAGTGTACGAACACTTTTGGGAGCCACTGTATACATTTATAATAAATGAGACGATCAATATATACAATTGATGTAAAAAAATATTTATATATATATATATATTTATAAAAAAAAATCATAAGGAATATTATTTTTTTTTTGGATAATATCCAATCGTCTGCTGCATTAGAAAGAAAAAATGTTTTTTTTTGTCTATTTAATTGTTACGCACGTGACGATAAATTTATTGAAAGTACCAGAAAAAGAAATCACGTGATCAGCATTTAATAAATTAAATTCTAAAAATTTATCTTTAAAAATTCACCAAAAATCAGAAAATGGAGGTAAAAATTCGAAAAACATTTCATTTTGAAGGAATTTTTATGATCTTTCTCGTGATATACATTTTATAACCCTCAATGTATTATTTTAAATGCAAACTTAAAAAAAAAGTTTAAAAAACAGCTTAAAAATTTAATTTAAAAAAATCTAAGAAGAATTTTTGAAAAATCGACTTACCCCTACACTATTAGAAGAATCGCCATGCAAAATTTCAGCCCTTTAGGTCCAGCAGTTTGGTCTGTGCGTTGTATGTCAGTCAGTCAGTCAGTCAGTCAGTCAGTTAATGAATGAGTCAGTTACGGAACTGTTTTATATATATAGATTATGTCTGTCTAGTTTAAAACTTTTGTATAAAAATAACCCCATCCATTTAAAAATTGCCCAGTAAAATGTGAAATTTTTGGTTTTCAGGTACGAATTAAATTACATTAATACTTATGGGAATCCGAACAATTTACATTAATCCTTATGGAAAAAATTCGTTCGGTACTCATGTTTTTTGGTACTCGAAGTGCCTTCTGGAACCAATTAACAAAGAGTAACGAGGTACCACTATATATGGAATAATAGTTACAACATTTTGCATTCGTTATAATCCTATAAAATTCAATATACTTATATGGAATAATTGTAACAACTTTGTAAATTCATAATATCTGTGAAAAGTAATAAATTTATATGGAATAATAGTATTAACTTTTTAAAGTCGTTGTACCTCCTATACAAAGCGAAATTTTTATATGTAAAAAGTGTAAAAACTTTTTAAATTTGCTTTATTTTCTATAAAAAGTAACTCTTTTATATGGAATACTGGTAACAGCTTTTTAGATGTGTTTTGTAGCTTATCTTTTATTGCGAAGTCATAAAAAACATGTAAATTTTACGGAAATAACAACATTTTAGTCTTTCCTGAAACGAAATACCATATCTAAGTTAGAAATGAAAAATTACATTTTTGACTTACTTGTTAAATTTACCAACATTTACAAAAGCGTCGTTTTAAAAATTCAGTTTCCAGAACTCATTTTTAGGTAACTGGATACTCTCAGAATATCTTTTTACGTCAAGTGGTTCATTATTTATTCTATTTACTTCCACCGTTTCGGCTTTAATCTGAGTAGCATTTTGGAAGATGAAGCATTTAGATTGTTCGGATTACAAGTTAAAAGGTAAAAAAAGCTTATGATCTACGGGAATAGAAACATCTTAGATGGGAAATTTTTTTCCTAGATTACTGTTTTGATGTCTGTGAGAATACGTTTAGGTATAAGGGAAACTAAAGTTTTCGTAAGATTTAATAATTATTTTTATGAACGGAGTACATTTAGAAGGGTAGAATTAGATGCTAATAGGTAAAAAAAGAGATATCAACTATAGGAAAAAAAACCTCATTAACAGGCAATATTTTTTTCAAAATCCATGTTTTGATTTCTGTGAGCATACGTATATGTATAAAGAAAACTAAAACGTTCAAAAAATCTAATGTTTATTTTAATAAGAGTGCATTTAGGAGGTTTGAATTACATGTTAAATGGTTTAAAAAAATGCATGTAGTATGTAGGAAAAACTTAAAATGAAATATTTTAACGTAGGATTACGTTCCTCTATAACGGTCCTCTGGAAAGGAAAATTTCAGTCGCTAAAACCGTTCGTCCGTACCTCAAGAGTTATAATTTTAGCAGCGTGCCAAACCCAGTCTGTATCGCTTGGACAAGCAGTAAACAGTTGAACAGAAAAGTACAAGAATGTGTCAAAAGTTTGACATACATAAATATATATATATATATATATATATATATATATATATATATATATATATATATATATATATATATATATATATATATATATATATATATATATATATATATATATATATATTTATATATATATATATATAACATACATACATACATATATACATGCAAAAGAAGTGAGCAATGATAAGTAATCCTATTTGAATAACCCGTGGTAATTTTGTTAGAAGAGACTAACTGGCATTTTTTGCCTAAATCATTGCTTTGATTTCTGTGAGCATGAGTATAAGTTTATGGAAAACTAAAGCGATCATATGATCTAATGTATATTTTTATAAACTTGGGAGCATTTGGGAGGTTAGAATTAGAAGTTTAAGTGTAAAAAAAAGGCATATCATTAATAAAATAAAAATTTCTATACAGATTTTTTTCTTTTTTGCCGGAATCATTGTTTTGATATGTATGAACATACATAGATGTATGAAACACGCTAAACTGTTCAAAAGATGTTATGTTTCTTTTTCTGAACAAAACTATATTAAAACGTTTTAGCATTATCTTTTTTTAGAAATAATTAATATTGTAAAGTAAACTAAAGTCTTTGTGCCTGACAAAACAAACTTTTAAAACAGAAATGACTAAATGATGATATGGAGCTTAAGAGCATTATGCTGAATTCACAAATGAGGAAAGTTTTAACGTAATTGTATTTATTAAAACATCTCTCGAAAATGAATTAAAATAAAGAATTGGAATTTGACACCTTGTTTACCGTCCATTTCACACAGATCGAACAGTTGTTCCAGGCATTCATTGATGTGTAACACCGGTCGTTTTATGCAGACCTTACTGTTGTTCAAGACGTATGTTAACATAAAACGTTCTTATTTTGTAGCAAAATGCGTGCTTTAACGAAGTACTGTAAAATAATAATGGTTATCTAGAGAATACTTATTGAAATTTCCTCTTTTGCCAAATTATCGTAAAAAAATGTGTATGTTTCTTTAATGAAAATCTTGTTGAAAATAATTATTATATTCGATTATATAATTATTTGGATAGAGTTTTCATAAACTCTTAATAAAGAGGATTTGTTTGTTAGAAAATGTCCACATGCATTGACTAAACGAGACTTTGTGCTTTAACGATGCGACTGGATATTAATTTGTATCCGAAAAGCGATTGCTATAGAGAGACATTCACTCATGTTTCCAGGCCACAAGCACTGGCTAGAGAGAATGATAATTCATGAATTCAGTACTTAATTTGTTGATATGACTCCAAAGAAGTCGCAAAATGTTAATTGATGTTAATTGTTTATTTTTTATCTTGATACTCTAACGATATTGGTGCCCTACCTCAAAAATTTATTAAAACCCATGGAAAGAAGCACAAAAAAATAGAATGTAAAAAAAATTGAAACATACTGTTAATTTTAAGTAATGAATTCATAATGATAAAGAAAATACTCTAGAACAGTATATCTTAACCTATTTAATAGTCAACACCACTTTGAATCTGGAAATAAGCTCCAGCACCCCATTGAAAAACATGTTTCTATTTTTTATTTAGGAAAAGACATTTATTGCAAGATAATTTATTTATTGCAGAAAAAATAATAGATGTAGAATATATACCATATTATTACATAAAAAACAATATCTACATTTTTAATGGCTACGTTGTTGTTGTTTGTTCATAATTATCCTTTTAAAACGAGTCTCTTTTGTTTTTGAAAGAGGGATGATCATCATCAGTTTCCCTTAAGCGATTTCTAGCTTTTGTTTTGATGTGCAAAAGGGATGAAAAACTCATTTCACAAAGGAAAGTGGTTGGAAAATGGTAAAAGTGTCTGTAATGCTGCTTTTATCCAGTCTGGATAAAGTTCTAACTGCGTACACCAGAACAGTTTTAAATCAAGTTTTTCCAATTCCATTTCAATGCGTGTATCAGCTTGTATTGCGATAAGATCGCCTTTTACTAAAACGTTGTCGTCCATTGAATTTAGTTTAAATAAAAATTGATTGAATATCCTTCTATTAATTTTGATTATACAAGGTGTTTCAAAAAGAATCCCCCGATTTGAAATGAGTATATTATGAAAAATATTGATGATAGAAACTTAAAACCAATTTTATACTACATGGCTTATCATAAAGTTTTATTTTTACAAAACAAATTAAAGGTGCTCAATATGTCCACTTTTGGATGCACGACATATGTCTATATGGTAGGCAAATTCGTCCCAAACTTTTGCACAAACTTTGTCACAAAGTTGCCCTCCGAGTGGGGCTACTTTGTGACATATGTGTTCTCGCTTTGAAATCCAAGGGGTAAAATTACTTGACACAAAGTTAGAGAGTAAAACGATTATCAAAAGCTGGATACACAATTATATATACCTATTGCAAATATTGGATAGCTTTATCTATATCTTTGACGTCAAAGAGACCTCGGATGCCTAGGGCAGCAATCAGTTCTTTGAGAAAATGAGGAAATTGGCCTTTTGGCACATTCTGAAAGAATGTGCCAAAGAATGTGTAGGACAGAAAAATGCAACATCGAGCAGCTGAAGGCGGTGGGTCGACCTTTATGGGTTACTTTGTGACAGTGTCAATCTGTCACAAAGTAACCCCGTCACCTTTCGATATTTAGGATTTGTTCTCATATGTCTCGGAAATATAATTACGCAAAAGTGATATTGCTCTACAATCTAACCAACAAATTGACAATAAAATGCAGTCTCCTGTGGTAGATGGTAGTATAAGGCGTTAGCCTTCAGCACACAAAGTTTCCGAAGTCTGAGTCAATAGCTTGGCAACAGGTTTGAACAATACACTGGCCATCGAAGACAAATAGCACGCAGAGGCTTCGGACACTGCCCACTGGGTTTCCTTATATGTCGGACAAGCTGTTGGGGCTGTTCTTTGCCTGCCTGGTATCACGGGCACAACGCAAGATCCGAAATACAAAAATATACTTTTTGCCACAAAGTTACCCCTGTAGTCCTAAAGATCTCTAAAACACATGTGTCTAAGAAATCTGAGTGATTATTTTGCAGTTTTATCACGTTTCAGAGCAAAATACGAATTTATATCACTCTTATATGTTTATTTTTTGAGTAAGGTATTATTATTTTTATACCTTTAAGGATATTTTTCATCTTGATCCCTAAACTGTAACTTCTAATTATAATGTTATTAATCATATTTTTAAACTTAACATTTTGTAAAATGCGAGATGATTTCTCACATTCAGGAATAAGTATCATGAACAAGTAAACAAATACGAAATTGTACTTATTGTACTCATACAGCATAGTAGGAAGAAAACATGATTAAATTTATAAGCAATTTGGGGGTATACAGGGTACAAAATTAGTCCCCACAGCTGCCGCTTCTGGCAGCTAAAACGGCTCTAACCCGGTTAGGCATCCAGTCGAACAGGGATGACAGATACGGGCAAGCCATTACCTGCTGTTTCAAGTCTATGCGACACTTAATCAATCATAGTGGCTAGAGAGCGATGGCGGCCACACAAGACCAGATGTTTTCAATGGGTGAGATATCTGGAGAACGTGCTGGCCAGGGAAAAAGTAGAATACCCTCTGTGTCGAGGTAGGTCAGGAAACGACGGAAAACATGCGGTCTTGCGCTATCTTGTTGAAAGATGAGGTCTTCGAGGCCTACAATATAGGGCAAAGCCACCGGCCTTAAGATCTGAGAAATGAAACACTGGCTGTTCAAATTACCGAAGATGCAAACAAGAGGTGTTCGCGTTGTATACCCAATGACTGCCCATACCATCACATCAGGTACAGGGCCCGTATCGCGATATCGAATGTAAGCAGGCCAAGCTGGCGTTCCCCTCATTGCCTCCAGAGACGGACACGTCCATCATGCTGCTGCACTCAGAACCGGGACTCGTCTGAAAAAACGACGTGGTACCACTCCTGTATCCAGTTTTGTCTTTGGGTGCACCACTGTCGCCGCGCATCTCTAATCAGTAATGCCAAGGAAAGCCGCAATAATGGTCGCCGTGCAGACAGTCCGTGCTGCAACAGACGTCTTCACACTGTCCGTGCGGATACTTCTGCTGCAACCAAGCCAATTTCAGGACTCTATGTCCTTGATGTGACTGCGCGTTCCTGCGAGGCCGACATAACAACAAGTCTGTCCTCTCGAGCATTAGTGGCGGGAGGCCGTTGAGATTCTGCATGGCGTTCAGTGTGATCCTCCTGAACCCACCCATCGATTCCATATTCGGATGGCAGTCGTTGGATTCTGACCAAGGCGAGTAGCAATATCGAGGAGCGATAAACCGCACACACGATAGGCCACGGCCGTGCGGCTATCGATTTCCGACACGTGCTGGTAGCGATTTCTCCTTCTTATACGATGAACACCACGATCTTCTCACAAACAACCAACATTCAAATACAATTTCAGAATGAGAAACCCGCTGCATAATGTTCCTTTTATACAGAGTTTGAGATGCCGTTTCCCTATCCAGCGTCGTTGGATTGAGCTTAAATTCTAATCATTTTCGTATCCTAGCATGCTCTTACTTTCATGCGAATTTGACGTTTGTATTATCCCCCCTTCATGGTAAATAATACAAACGATGTAAATGGCTAGCAATGTGTTTATATTGGATCTGTTGAATCATAATTACTGTTTTTTTATTATCATTATTCGTAAAAAGCAATTTAATAATTTAAATCCTGCAATTTGCAAAAACATTTCCTGTTTTAGTGACGATCAATATGTTCCAGCAAATGAAAGATATATATTTATTCTCACACATTTTATCTCAAATAACATTTACTATACCGTTAGTCTTACTATTCTAACTGAATCTGTATAAACGTATTTCCTTTGATATCTGTTTTCATCATTCATCAATAGCAATTTAAAATTATTTCCTGTAATTTAAAAAGCATTTCTTGTTTTTAATAGCCAGCAATATGAACCTGTAATTGTAGGGATATCTTTATTTGTTTATACAATTTACATGAAATGCCATTTATTATTCCATTTATTTTAGTATTTTAACTGAATCCTAATTTCTGAGTTTGTTAGTATTGTTGATCGATATTTATGATGCTTCTTTTGCACGACATTTTATATTATTAGATTCAAAAGTATACATATATACATACATATACATATACATACATATATATATATATATATATATATATATATATATATATATATATATATATATATATATATATATATATATATATATATATATATATATATATATATATATATATATATATATATATATATATATATATATATATATATATATATATTTGAAATGGATGCAGTTTACTTCAGCCCACACATTCTTTTAGCGTTAACTGAACTTGGATTATCGGGAGGAGTGGGGGGGGGGGGAATTTTATCATAGCTGAGAAAGAAATACGGTAAATACGTGATACGGTTGCTTAGCAACACTGATGAGAACAGAAGTCTCAGGAGTGGGTCACGTGATGAGAAGGTTATTACCGGTAAGTCCCTCGATCATTATATATGTCTGTTAATGGCAACCAGGTTCCGCTGACACTATGGACAACTGACGATAGCTAAAGCAAAATAAATAATGCCAATGAAGGTAAATTTTTCTGCTTGAGTATGAACTTCTAAATAGGTTAATACGATACTAAATCAAATTTTATTTGGTTTAGTGTGATTCCCTATTTCCGGAAATTTTGGTGGATCAGGAACAAGGAAACTTTAGGAGTTTCGGCAAAAATAAATAAATATTTTAGTTTAAAGTGCAGTGTTGATAGCGTTGATACTAGTTTAAAAGGTCCACAACATATGAAATAGGTGTGGGTATGTATACATGAAGTATACATATATTTATATATATATATATATATATATATATATATATATATATATATATATATATATATATATATATATATATATATATATATATATATATATATTTATATATTTATTTAGTTATATATATATATATATATATATATATATATATATATATATATATATATATATATATATATTTATATGTAAGGATTGTATATAAACACATAAGAACAATCGCTTCTTTACTAGTATTTGCGTTATAGAAAGACCACACAAGAAGAAATATTCTTCAGCAGCAGATTGGTTTTTGAAGAGAAATATCGATTCCTAGAAACGAGAAAAACATGTGGATGGGACATTTTATAAAAAAAATGGAACACTTAAACTCACACAACCTACCAAGTTGAGAATAATGGAGTTCAAGTACAAATAAAACATACGAAATATTGAAATGCAAGCATTTATATTTATTTAATGCTTCGTAATGCATAATTCAAAATACAGAATTTGATTATTTAAATTGATGGAGAAATAATTCAAATAAACAATACGATATAACTTCGTAGGTTCCAGTACCCACAATAACTTCAATTCAGTCTCTTTTACTCCCGATAATATTAATTCAGAAGCAATTGCTGTTCATTAACCCTAGCACGAATCTGCAATCTGTGCACATATGGCGCCATTTATCATTGACACGTGCGCTTGTCGTCACGGTTAACCAAAATATTAATGCAAATCTAGATGTTAAAGTAAAAGATTAATAATGCTCTGAATAATGATTCTTTCAAGATATGTGTAATATACTTTCCAACTTATAGGCTGGATGGGTGACAGGAATGCATTAAATAAGGCAAAATATTAAATGACTTTTCGTCAAATACATGTAGAAGAAAGGAAAGTGGTGACGTAAGCGTAGATGTATTTCGAAATATCATAATTCATTTGCGAACTTTGATACCCATGTATAAGAAAAAATGAGATTTGGTATAAACAATTGAGATTGTTCAAGTAAAGATTGTAGTTGGTTCTACGTACTACTTTGTTTATGCATCTTTATTCTTGCCCTTACGTGTTTTGAGATTCTTCACGCATGGATCCTAGATGGATTACGCACTCTTAAATATTGGAACACGTATCACTTTTTCTATGACATAAACTTATGTTGGTCGTTGATACATTACTTTGCCTGGCAGCACACGCATTGTCTGGTTGTTGGCTCTTGGATAAGTTTATCACATCCTGTTCATATCAGTGCATTTAGATAAAATGGGAGGAGCCAGTGGATATTTAAACCCCAGACTAATGCTAGACTGAGACTAAATGCTTCAGTCTGGGGTAAGTCTAAGGTACCGTCAATTGGGATAACTTTGGTGTTTGCGGGTAACTTTGACCCAACAAATTGCTCAACAGGGAGAGAGACCTGTAAGACAAAACTATGAGAAAGTCAAGGCAGTATTTCCACATATTGGCCCTTGCAATAAATAAGTGATAAGCACTCTCCTTTGTCTAGATACAACACATACAATCTTTTTTCATTTGTTGGTCCAATGTTACCCGCAAAGGCCAAAGTTATTCCAGTTGTCGGGAGCCTGTCGGCTTCAAAGTATTTTCGATAGATAAGCAAAAATTTAGTCTTTTATTATTTTCAAAACCATATACTCTATATCTCTGCAAGCAAAGATAAACATCTCCAGCATACAGTTAGCCTTCGACCTATATTTCGCCTTTGTTATCATTTGCCTCAAGCCTCCCACATAGTATACTGGTTAGCTTTCTGAGCTGCCGTGGTGTGGGCTTGGGTTCAAATCCCGAATAAGGTTTGGTCGTTTCCGTGTCGTCCCCTCATAATGATCAATGCTGGCTCACCTGTATGGTGCTCCTATAAATCTTCACGAATATTTCTGGGATAATGTCAAGAAGCACCTACCGTCAGAAACAAATGCCTGTCTCAATAAAAAAAGAAGAAAGAGAAGGATCGTTTGCCTCAGTAATTTCTCAATTTACATTGAAACTTCCCTACACAGCATCACCTCTAAACGACCTTATTTTATTCAGAACCGATTAAAGACTCCTTAAAGCCAATGTTATGGAAGACAGTCCTTTAAGACGACCACCTTTTTTTCACTGTATATATATATGTAGATATGTTTAGAACTCATTGTATATAGTTACAGTGTGTATATATATATATATATATATATATATATACAAGAATAACTGAGGAGATCGTTCGAGGGGTAAAATATTTCCATAATCGGAACTTCTGTATAATTTTACTGGTGACTGACAAAGTGCTGTCAACTATCCCATTTCCGAAAGTATTAACGTGTATCCCGAATTGTACAATTGATTATTTGTACAATTCGTGATATATGATTGTACTTTATATTAATAATAACTTATTAGAAATGTTTTTTATTAATGTATGTCACTAAATATAAACTGTCCAGACACGTATGGTAATTGGCGTATTTTAACCTGGAGACCAATCGCTACACAATAATACTAAATACACATCCGAAGGTCCACCTGTTCGGTCTATTAATTTAGGACTTATGGTCCATCTCTGATAGTTAATACTACCTACTTTTGGACTTCAACATTTTTAAAGGAGGTCCGGGACAAAAAAAATTTCAAATTTTCGAAAAACAATTTATTGCATTAAAATTTTTCTGTTTTTTCCTCTTAAAATGACGTTTAAATCATGTTTATATCTTAATTAGAACAGGAAATATTAACTTTTTTGTTTTGCAACTTTCTAAGAGCAGCCAATCTTTCCTTAAGGGAACAAGAGTCCTACAATCTGGTTCTTCTTTAATTTTCAATATTTTACTCTACATACACAGTGAGTATAAATAATATTCTATTCTACTACACTAAAGATACTTAGAATTCACAAATAAGTATTTTGTGAAGGAATAAAACCTGTTTATCAAAAAATTCTTCAAGAATGCTAGAATTTTTCAAAAAGCTCCCTGCGTATTCATTTTCTTCTGATATCCTCCATATTTCTAAGAATTGTTAATTAAAGTGTTGCAATGTTAACTGAAGGAGGTAATTGAACTATGGATAATTCTTTGAAATCGCAAATAATTTTCAAATTCATAGACGATAAAAGACTTTAGATTCATACAAAAGAAATAAATGTACATTTATATTTATATACAAATGGTAAACTTGGAATACAAAATTTAAGGATTTTAATTAATATAGAACACGCATAAGGCATTTTGAAAAACGTTAGCATTTTTTAATTGTTTTTGAAAAACAGGAATTATTTTGCCTAAAGTTCCTTATTTTGAATTTTAAGGGTTTTCAATGTAGTAAAATAGAAAATTAATAATTCTTATTTTGTATATAGAGTTAAAAATTGTAAATAATAAAAAAAATCGAATTTGAAGTTCCCTTCTCCCCTTAAACATTTAAAGGCGGTTTTCTGTATATGGGTTTTTCACCATTTCTCATCTTTAAAAAGTAAGAACCGTTAAATATTAATAGTGCAAACTTGGAACATGCCTTTTCAATTATTTGTTTTAATTTTAATTCAGCAAATTTTTAAAAAAATTACTTTTGAAAATATGATTTTTTTTTAAATAAGTTGAATAATTAAAAAAAAAGTACGTAATTTTTACATTTTTTTAAAATTAATATTTAAAAAAATACTGAATCAAAATTAAAACATATATATATATATATATTTGCTTAATTAAATGGAAAAAAATTTATAATTCGACAAATATTATTTCGAGATATAACGATTTTAAATTACCCAACATTTAAAAATTTTTCTTAAATTTTAATTTTTTTTATTAACTTTATGAGAAGTTTTGTGATGTGATTTTGTTTACAAATTATATGGTTAACCATCACAAAAAACAAAATTATAACTCAATAAATAAAAATATATTCCCGGAACCACTCATTGTAAAGTTATTTTAAATAAATAAATTCGATACAGTTTTTAATGTTCTTACACAACCTACCAACGACGGAAAAAAGAGTCCAAGTACATATAAATCATGCAGTTATTAAAATGCTAGATTTTATATTCGTTTACTGTTACGTACCTGAAAAATACAGAAAAAAATCTTCAATTAATCTAAAGTTACTTCAAGTAAATTAATAAGACTAGGCATTGAAGGTTTCAATGAGAAAATTTAATTCATCCTCTTTTATTCCCGATAATATTAAATTCAGAAACGATTTCTGTTCATTAACATTACCCCGAATCTCCAAGCTCAGAATTTATGACGCCATTTATCGTTGACACGTGCGCTTGACGTCACGGTTAACCAAAATATTAATTCAAAATTGGATATCAAACTAAAAGATGAATAATGCGCAGCATTATGATTCTTTCAAGGTATGCGTAACATGTGTTCCAACATTCTAGGGTGAATAGATGATGTGAATGCATGAGATAAAGGCAAAATATTAAATGACATTTCTTTAAATATACGTGAAATGATCGGAAAGCGCGTGTATTAGCAAATTTATACGCCTGAAACATTTTGCGTCATAATTTATTTACGAGCTAAGATATCCAGGTATAAACAAAAGAGATTGTGTCCGTTCACGTAATGACCCTAAACATACTTGCCGATTTATTAATGCAGTTTTATTCATGTTCTAACGTGTGTTGAAAGCTCTCACACTCGACTGCAGGAGGAAAATTTTCTAAATCCTGCACTGGTTGCGTAAAATAAAAATTACAGGCATGGTAGCATGGCGTCTTATAGACGCCTAGCAATCTTTTTTAGGTTTTGAGTTATTCTATTTGTAAAAATTAATATTTATTAAAACAGTAAGTTAAAGACATGAAGGATTGAAATGAAAATCAATCAATTTTTTTGAACATGCAGTATTTTTTTTACAATAAAATAATTTAAATCAAATAAAAAAGAAGTTTTTATAAATAATTTTTCGAAAGAAAACCATTCAAATGAAAAAAAAAATTTCATTTTATAAGGAATTTTTCAAATTTGGTGAAAGGCCAATCGATTTTTGGGCGTATATTCGTTTATTATAAAAGAATAAAATCAACTACAGGTGTTTTGTTTGTTAGTTATGACTCATACATAAATAATTCAAAGATACATCTCCTAGACATACAGAACAATCTATCAATTCTAAAATTTAAATAATATGCTATTGGCGTCTGTGAGACTCCACGCGACCAGTGCAGAGTTAACCATACCACACGTGCCATTTGTTGCGTCAGAGACTTATTTTGGTCGTAGTTACAAAAAAAAAGTCCGGGAGCACACCAATTGTCTAATTGTTGGTACCATTGCAACTTTATCGTGTCCTTATCGTGTTATTGTACTTACATTTAGCAGGAATGGCTATTACACTTTAAATCACGGGGACTGGATAAAGGCATTATCTCTATCTGAATGTTTTCGATTGAAAAATATATCTGTATTATTTTCAAAGACATCGTCAATTCTTATTTAAATCCGTGTGATTTGAATACCGCTATATAGTTCCATCCAGTGCAATATGCCACGAAAATAATTATTCTTAGTCGAAAAATGAACATTATATATATATATATATATATATATATATATATATATATATATATATACAAACATACATACATACATACATATATATATATATATATATATATATATATATATGACGAGTTTAAAACTCGTACTCCCTCTTAATACTTACTCTAATAATATGCAGTCAGAACAATCGTAGGCCTGTGGAATTAACGACAAATGGTTACATCTAAATCCTTTATTTAAATTCCTATTAATTTCCCCGATTCAATCTGTGCCATTTTCGATCTCTTATCTGGGCTGACAAAGACAACCTGTCAGTTCGAAATCCGAAAGACACTCCGACAAATCCTCTGTTAATATTCAAGCGGCAAAATTACGCGCATGCTCCGTGATGTCTATCTAATGTTCCGAGACGAATTCATGTTATGTAATAGTTCACTCCTCGAACGCCAAATGGCTGCTTCTAAAAATACACTCGTTCGCATGACCACAACGCGTGTTAAGGCCACATCTCCAAAAGGGATTATCTTTCCCAATTCACGCGAAGCATTTCAATTAACTCTGTGAAAATGATGGCGCTCGGTGCCAAATATTAAATTATCCTGAAGCCCCATTTAAAGTTTTCGCGATCACCCCCCCCCCCCCATATTTTAGCCTTACGTTTTTTCTTGACATATATATATATATATATATATATATATATATATATATATATATATATATGAAGGACTTATTTGAATAGTGGTCCAACTCCACTTTAAAGAAATGGAGTTAACCTCACTTTCATGTTCATAGCAGTCATTTCTATCTGATTTTTAAACTGGTACACCTCCAGCTTATTTCTGCTGCCAACAGAGGGCATGACAAATCAGACGACAGCAGTCATTTCTCAGCACTTTAAGGTTTGCATATGGTAAATCATATCAAACTTCACATCATGTCTCTTCTGCCAGAGCATGGTGGAATATTTTCAATTTTTGCACAATATGCACATCACCTTATCTCTACTATTCTTAACAACACCCTTAAATAAAAGCTAACACTGCATCCTAATGCCGTTTGATTGATAGCACAAAGTAACCAATAAAATGCATCAATCACTCCGTGAAATACTGATTCTTTGGGTGACAAGAATTTTGATTTTAACGATTTATATTTTCTCGTTTCTATTATTTCTATTATCTTTGAATGAAAAAAAATGTACCCTCACATGACGTCATAAAAAAGGAATATGAAAAGTGTAGTACCATGAATTAATATATACAGTAGTGTATTATAGTATGCATTATTTTACAGCATTTAAATTGTAATAATTTATAAAATTTAAATTCCACATATTAAACGTATAGAGAGAGCAATACATTTTCATTCATTTCGTACCCATATGATAAAATATATTTTTATTTATCTAACCTTACATCTCCAGAAACCCAAGATCAAATTATGTGTGCATTCTCCGTTATCAACGACCATCCAACGTGACATCCCTAATTATATCACGTTCAATCAGTTTTGACCTGGTTTAGTGAGATGACGGCATCTTTGATACGGCATCGGAATGAATGGCATTTCTGCTGATTTCCGATTACCTCTGGTTCCGAGCATTTTGCGACATATCTTGTTTCCTGGCGATTACCGTTGCCGAAAATTAAAGTTGTATCAAGGGAGGATATAGACGAAAGGATCAGAGATATCGTCGGTGTATTCAGGAATTTCTTGATAACTTGAAATGTATTAGTCCTCCGAAAGTGATAGGATATTGGACTTTCACTGGTAATATCGCTCGTTAATTTTATCGTATATTTCTTGTCTCTGAGATCACATTCTCATAAGAATTATATATCTATATATATATATATATATATATATATATATATAGATAGATAGATAGATAGATAGATAGATAGATATATATATATGTCGTGATTTGGACGAATGACAGAAATCAACTTGTTTAATTTAACACGTTTATTAATTACATTAACTGCAACATAACCGTGCTGGTTTAGAGAACAGCACGTATCACCAACACACCCCAAGTTTTTCGTAGTACAGGGCAAATCTGAAATCACTCATCACTCTCTACCCGTTGCCAACCCAGGACAGCAAACATGTCCGGCTGGTCAATCGGCGAGAAACCGGTTCCCCTACAAACTATATATATATATATATATATATATATATATATATATATCGTGATTTGGACGAATGACAGAAATCAACTTGTTTAATTTAACACGTTTATTAATTACATTAACTGCAACATAACCGTGCTGGTTTAGAGAACAGCACGTATCACCAACACACCCCAAGTTTTTCGTAGTACAGGGCAAATCTGAAATCACTCATCACTCTCTACCCGTTGCCAACCCAGGACACTAAACATGTCCAGCTGGTCAATCGGCGAGAAACCGGTTCCCCTACAAACTATATATATATCATATCACAGATATATATATATATATCTGTATATATATATACAGATATATATATATATATATATATATATATATATATATATATATATATATATATATATATATATATATATATATATATATATATATATATATATATATATATCTGTGTGTGTGTGTAAGGAATTAACGATATAAGCCATGAACATCAGCTCGGCGAATTCGTAGCGTTTCGGACAGTCCGGGGAGTGGTCGTGACGAAGCATGAAAAAAGACTCGGAGTTGGGCTGACGCCGAGTGACAAAGACATCTATTCGATCATAACACAGTCTTTATTTCCGTAACAGTTTCATGGCCTGCTGTACGATTATTGCATACTTTCACAATTTTGGACGGAACTCGCGACCAGCGGGGAACAAACCCCGACACCGCAACGCTGCAACGATACGGGCAGCTAATAAATAACATCTTGATGGTTTGGCGAATACACAAGAGTTCGTAGAGAGACACCGAGGAAACTGATTCCTGTGAATAATGCACAGGCGGGCTGAACTTTAATTGGTTAGAATTAGCACCTGAGTATAACGCGTCATATGTTGTGATAGCTTCGAATGTTCGCCGACATTCGCGTTATATAACTGCTATATAAGCTTCCTACCCGCACGTGTACTTCTAATAGAGACGTGGGAAAATCTAATAGATTAATTTGGTATTTAGGTCAAATTGAGGGATAGTTTTCCGTTGCGATAATTTAATGACGAAAGAGGTTTAAAATTTGTTTTCACACACATATATATATATATATATATATATATATATATATATATATATATATATATATATATATATATATATATATATATATATATATATATATATATATATATATATGTATGTATATATATATAGTGAAATCTCGATCGATCGTTTTCGGATCCATCGTTTTTCCGTATGTGTCGTTGATTTTATCCAGTCCCAACGATCATATTGCTTTGTTATGTTTCCGCATCTATTGTTTTCCCGCATTTATCGTTCATTTCAATCGGTCCCTTGAAAAACGATAGATCGAGATTCCACTGTATATATATATATATATATATATATATATATATATATATATATATATATATATATACCGGGTGGCCATAATTAAACTGACAGTGCTCACAGTGTTCTGTAGCGCGATCTATTTGCGAGAATGACGCCACATTTTGTAGGAAGATTAAACAAGACGGGGGGACGAAGGATTCCGCGAAAAAATAAATTAGTTCCAAAAGTCACCACTAGGGGAATATTTGACGCTGTGTAATAGAAAATAGAGTGTTTGGCGCTGTGTAATAGAAAATAGGGAATTTCTGTGACTGCATGTGGTGATTTGTCATCCCAAATTCGGCAGTTCTGGGTATTCACAGTTCCACGCAGGTAAAAGTGGGCCTCGTCTTCCCATAAGATTTTCCACAGCCAAGCATCATCCACCTCCATTCTGGCAAGAAAGGTAAGAGCAAAAGTCAATCACTTATCATGGTCGGGGTACAGTAACTCCTGTACATGGCTGATCTTGTACGGATAGAAGTTGATAATCTTTTGCAAGATTTTCCATACCGTACTGTAAGGCATATCCATATTCCGAGCTAATCCACGAGCGCTAGAGGTGTCAGCAATATTGTCTGGTCCTCTGTCGACAATCGCCGTGGCAACTGCTTCGATTGTATCCTGTGGTACGGGTTTTCGTCCTCTGCCTGACTGAACCTTCAGAGAACCTGTTTTCTCAAACGTCGCAACCATTGCTTTTAGCCCATTAACTGACACAGGACCGTTACCTTTACGCATTTTTTTGTGCGTTCTAAAAGCACGAAGAGCAGCTGACGCGTTGCACTGGTTGAGGTAAAAGAATTTGAGCAGTAACGCACGCTCGACTAAAGAAGGAGACATTGCACATAAACTTTCAATCCGATTGATTCGAAACGTAACACATTGGCTTTTAAAACCCAAGCAGCTGGCTCTGTGCCAATGCATGTAAAATGTGTAAAATCCAATGCATGTTCAATTTCATGTAACGTGAAATTTGAATAAAGAACTTCTTCTTCTGCTCAGCGTACGTGATACTGCAGATCACGAGACTTTATCGGTGTTTATGTAGATTTTACGCTTTTTTAAAAGTGTTGCCATATTGCACTTGAACTAAATAAGAAAATGTGCATAATAAAAGATAATTTTATTCCGTATTAATTTGCATTTGTTAACACTCTATTTTCTATTACACAGCGCCAAATATTCCCCTAGCGGTGACTTTTGGAACTAATTTATTTTTTCGCGGAATCCTTCGTCCCCCGTCTTGTTTAATCTTCCTACAAAATGTGGCGTCATTCTCGCAAATAGATCGCGCTACAGAACACTGTGAGCACTGTCAGTTTAATTATGGCCACCCGGTATATATATATATATATATATATATATATATATATATATATATATATATATATATATATATATGTATATACAATATGCAAGTGACGGAGTGATATATCTCCCCTTATCGTTCCCACGTTATGGTAATATTTTTATTTTACCAACCTTATATCTTAAGAAATATGTTTGCATTCTCCGTTGTGAACAACTTTCCTACATGACATCCCTAATTATATCACGTTCAATCAGTTTCGACTTAGTAAAATGTACGGCATCTTTGATATGGTATCCGAATGAATGGCCTTTCAGCTGATTTTCAGTTACCTCTGTTTCTAGTTCGATATAGCATTACGTGACATACCTTTTTTCCTAGCGATTTCCACTTGTGAAAACATGTATCTAGGGATGATATAAATGGAAAGTTCAGAGCTATAGTAGGTGTATTCCAGGAATTTCTTGATAAATTGCAATAGATTAACCCTCTAAAATGGATATGATACTGGAGTTCAATTCATAATATGGCTCGTTACTTTTATCTTACCTTTCATATAACTGTGTTCACATTTGTGTGTGTGTGTGTGCATGTATATATGTTTGTATATATAAGTAGTTTCGCAATAAGAAATATCAATATTCTCAAAATGTTTGCGCAAATATTGAAAAGGTAATAATGTATATTGTGACAAAGGTAATAAGCTGCATAAAAGCTCACATATATGCTTATTAAGAAGATGCTCTAAAAGAAGAGCTGCCTTGGCTATATGGTACCGAAAGATCAAAGGTTTCCCAGCATGAATTCAAATTAGAGAATTCTCTTATATACATTCCTCCTCCCCCGCCTAACTCTATAATTTTAAAAGATATCTGGAAACTTTACAAGAAAGCAGTGTTATTAAAATAGCATATATACGATAGCGTAGTTATTTTAAAATCGCACAAATATTTGCATGCTATCTTTGCAAAATCTCTAATAGGGAGGTTTCATATTAGTTTCATTTAACCAGATACACTGTAAAGTGATAATTATATGAAGTTGAAACGTCTGGAAGGTAGAAATACGCTATCATGAAATGCTGAATTTCATATGTTATCAGAGAGGGAAGTATAGTTCTCATGAGTGCTTTGGGGGAAAGTCGTTAGCTTCAAGAACTAAACGAACGATAACTTCACTTTATCATGATAAAGTAATATGATGACTTTGGAAAATACGAAACTTTAGGAAGGGGGAGAAAGGGGGCTAAGAAACCGTTTTACCATTAGCACGATCACGATATACGAAATACGATACATACATATATATATATATATATATATATATATATATATCATCTAGGTAACAGCTAAAGGTAAACAAATGTTAGTGAGCAGATACGGGGACGGGCTAATCTCGCGAACCGAGCATAGTAGGATATCGCGAATGGTACCGATATACGCGGACGAACGAGACTCATGCAATGATACCATCCTCAACTTTCAAAAATTTAAAACTTTTTTATTTATTAAATTAAAACCGCCGAACTCAAAAGAATCGGAGAGCAGAAACAGCTGACATTCCGGGTGGGCCATCTCCTTTCCGTTTCGCACATTGCCACTATTTTCATGCATGCAAAATTCAACTTTTCCGTCCTCCAATCGACAATTTTTTTTTATTTCCATGTGTTTTACAACTCTACATCTTTAAGGATATAAACATTTTTCTAAATTTTAAAATGTTTTTCATTGCGAACGAAGCTTTTCCCCCAAAGCAGTTTTCCGAATTTCACGAAATCGACAATTTTGATGGACAAATATTTCGGTTTCTGCACCTATTAATGCCGATTTTACGATTTATCGGCATTTTGTAGATGTTCAGCTTCCAAAATATACCAAATACATTTAATAAAAAAAAGTTTCCATTCTAAAAAAGCTCCATAGTATCTTAATGTAACTGAATGCCGAGTTCGTAATTTTTCGACTTATAATTTTACTCACCAATAATTCCAGCATGTTCGTGAAATTTGTTTCTAATTAATGAGCAACTGATGAGGATTCTTCCATCATCAATTTTTAATTCGTCAGAACTGTCTTTCTATTTTTTAAGTTATTTTCCCACCCATAAGATTTAATATTTACATTCGGCCTTACCTCGATATACCTCCTACCCGCTATACAGAATACCTCCACGATATACCATATTGATCTCATTACGAATTGTTTGATCCTGAATAGGGCCTTTTTTACCATATATTTATTAACTTGGTTTCTTGTTTGTGTGTTTGTCCCTTACAAATCTTGCAATAGATTTTTAACTAACTTCCCGACTAGTTAGACATTTGAAACTTTTAGAATAGCTCAGAACACAATGACAATGCATTTTTTAATACTTTTAGCCATCTTTAAGCAGAATTAAATCAATTTTCAGTTATTTCCAGTTAATTTTGTTTTGAAGACTGGTGCAGCCATCTATCGACAGGAACGGGAACGAAAAGTTAATGCAAGTTAACTTCCAAGTCATTTTCTTTCAAGTTGATGGGATAATTCATCAAAAAAAAATTTAAAAACTATTCATTAATACATAGAATTGCAAAGTTTATATGATTCAACAGAAAATTTAAAAACATGGTATATAAAAAGTTCTTTTTATCTTGTAATTATTTTTTTCTTTTATTATGCAAACTTTCCATTTTGTTTGCTGAGGGCCATTTTTCCGTAACTTCATAATTAATTTCATCTTATTATCTTTAGATTTTTTAATTCTTCATTTTACTCTTAATGTATTTGTAATTTTTAAATTTATCTTACCCTTTTACTTTTTGAAGGTTTTAAACTTAATTTTTATATTAATGTAACTGGTAACTTTAAACTTAATCAAACTTAATATTTTTATTTCTATTGAGCACATATACATTGATAATAAGCATCTTGGGACAGGAGTTAAAGTCAATAGATCCAGGGACTCTACTCTTCAAAAGAAATTCTGCTCAGATGCCAAAAGGAAAAATTATTAGTTCAGAACGAGTCTGAGAACGAGTCATTTTATAATTGAAATCCAGAAATAATTTTAAAGTACCAGAAATAATTTTAGTTTTAGGAAATGAGAAGTTAAAACCTTTAGAATTTTTTCTAATTGAATGAATTTCTTTTTTGTCTAAAAAGCAAAATTTTAAAACGGAAATTTGAAAGAATTATTTAAAAAGTCAAAAACCGAAATTTGAGAAAGAGATTTTTGAAAATATTATTTCGTTTTTTAAAAATTCTAATATATTTTTAAAAGTGATTAAACGGTTTTTAATCTTTAATAAATGAAACTATATCGTTTTACATCGGGTTGTCACTCAGCTAGAATATATATATATATATATATATATATATATATATATATATATATATATATATATATATATATATACCGGGTGGCCATAATTAAACTGAAAGTGCTCACAGTGCTCTGTAGCGCGATCTATTTGCGAGAATGACCCCACATTTTGTTGGAAGATTAAACAAGACGGGGGACGAAGGATTCCGCGAAAAAATAAATTAGTTCCAAAAGTCACCGCTAGGGGAATATTTGGCGCTGTGTAATAGAAAATAGAGTGTTAACAAATGCAAATTAATACGGAATATAATTACCTTTTATTATGCATGAAAATGATTTCCCCCAGGCATTGTCTTTGCTGAAGTGCCGGAATGACAAAGCTGTTCAACATGTGGCGATATTTCTCTCCGGTAACAGAACATGTTTCCGGTCCTGTCGGGGAAACGTTCTCATAGAAGAATGGACCTACAATAAATTCCGCTGTGAACCCACACCAAACAGTTACCTTTGGTGAATGTAAGGGAATTTCTGTGACTGCATGTGGTGATTTGTCATCCCAAATTCGGCAGTTCTGGGTATTCACAGTTCCACGCAGGTAAAAGTGGGCCTCGTCTCCCCATAAGATTTTCTACGGCCAAGCATCATCCACCTCCATTCTGGCAAGAAAGGTGAGAGCAAAAGTCATTTGCTTATCATGGTCGGGGTACAGTAACTCCTGTACACGGCTGATCTTGTACGGATAGAAGTTGATAATCTTTCGTAAGATTTTCCATACCGTACTGTAAGGCATATCCATATTCCGAGCTAATCCACGAGCGCTAGAGGTGGCAGCAATATTGTCTGGCCCTCTGTCGACAATCGCCGTGGCAACTGCTTCGATTGTATCATGTGGTATAAGTTTTCGTCCTCTGCCTGACTGAACCTTCAGAGAACCTGTTTTCTCAAACGTCGCAACCATTGCTTTTAGCCCATTAACTGACACAGGACCGTTACGTTTACGCATTTTTTGTGCGTTCTAAAAGCACGAAGAGCGACTGACGCGTTGCACTGGTTGAGGTAAAAGAATTTGAGCAGTAACGCACGCTCGACTAAAGAAGGAGACATTGCACATAAACTTTCAATCCGATTGATTCGAAACGTAACACATTGCCTTTTAAAACCCAAGCAGCTGGCACTGTGCCAATGGATGTAACGTGAAATTTGAATAAAGAACTTCTTCTGCTCAGCGTACGTGATATTGCAGATCACGAGACTTTATCGGTGTTTATGTAGATTTTACGCTTTTTTAAAAGTGTTGCCATATTGCACTTGAACTAAATAAGAAAATGCGCATAATAAAAGGTAATTTTATTCCGTATTAATTTGCATTTGTTAACACTCTATTTTCTATTACACAGCACCAAATATTCCCCTACCGGTGACTTTTGGAACTAATTTATTTTTTCGTGGAATCCTTCGTCCCCCGTCTTGTTTAATCTTCCTACAAAATGTGGCGTCATTCTCGCAAATAGATCGCGCTACAGAACACTGTGAGCACTGTCAGTTTAATTATGGCCACCCGGTATATGTGTGTGTGTGAACTCGAGGTAAAAATCACGAAGTTACCGTTATTAAATTTTATAGGTAGGCTAATCAACTTAGTGCTATTTTCCTTGATATAGTGATAGGACATTAAATATGAAACTTCAACCAAATCTCCAGTTCTCTAACACTATGGCTGTAAGCCAATTCTTTTCCACAGAGCTGACTAGCCCACTTGTATATTATAATCGAGTATCCCAAGGTCTGTGTTAATTCGTTTCCTGCTGCATCGAAAAAACACGTACTCAGGAATGTTCTAGAAAGACGCGCATGACGTCATCACCTCTGCCAATTCTACCCCAAGGCCGTAAGTGGCTCTCACCCTTCTGTTTTTCAGGGGTCACTTGTAAAAAAAAAGGCAAAAATGTTTGTTTAAAGGCAAAAATGTGTTTCATTTTCTATCTAAACTAACTACCTATGAAAAGCAATCTTTGTAAAAAGTTACAAATGTACTAAATAACATTAACAAATGAGAAGTGAAATCAAACGTGATTGCAAACTCTTAAATAAATAATATTTTTTGAGCTTGCATTGGTTGCTTTACTCCCTAATAAATGGTATTAACGTTGTGACTCCGTGTCGCAAAAACATATTAGGAATTTTTAAGCAGGTCAGATATTTTTTCGAAATCGAAAATTCAGAAACGGAAGATATGAGGAATTTTTTTTTTCAAAATTTTATAAAATCGTTAATTTTGCTGGCGTTTTGAAACAGATCTTTTTTATCACTGTTGACTGCACTGACCAGATTTTAGGTTTTACCGGACCACTTAAGAAGTATCAATGGATTAAATTAACTTGCTAATCTTTCATAAAAGTTAAAGAGATGTACGTTGATACTCTTTTTAATATGAATTATAATAAACAAACAGCAAACTACTTTGTTTGTAATAGTTCCGGAGCGTTTTACTTCTAGAAAATGATTTCTCTCATTTTAACAATAATGAAAACACAATAGAAACTTTCAGCACTTATACTTTATGTTTCACCGGACCACTTATGAAGTATGAATGAATTAAATTAAACTGCTAATCTTTCATAAAAGTTAAATTGATGTACGTTGATACTCTTTTTAATATGAATTAAGATAATCAAATAGCAAACTACTCTGTTTGTAATAATTCCTGGGTGTTTTACTCATACAAAAATATTCCTCTCATTTTAACAATAAGGAAAAACATGATAGAAACTTTCAAAACTTATACTTTAGGGTTTTACCGGACCACATGAAAAGTATCAATGAATTAAATGAATCTGCTAATATTTCCTAAAAGTTAAATGGATGCACGTTGATACTCTTTTTAATATGAATTAAAATAATCAAACAGCAAACTTCTATGTTTGTAATAGTTCCTTATAACGTAACATGAATAGAATTCGGAAGTTCAAAGGAAAAGGGTGGAGAGGTTGGAAGGGGTTTTCATCGACCATGTCTTTGTTAACACAATTGTTATTAAACGTCTATCGTAGTAGTCAAAACATCCGGATCTTTCAGCCACAAAGTCAGTACTACACCTTTAATGGTGACCTTTAAATTAACCTCCTCATTTTCACGTAAGTTTCCAGCTATATAATTAATGCCCATTCTAATTCAAATTAAAATACACAAACAGCAAAATACACTGCTCGTAATAGTTACTCGGCTTTTGACATTCACAAAGTCAATTCTACCTCAGAAAACATCTGTACGCGTCAAAAGCAAGTAATACTTACTAGAAACATTCCAAATTTCCCTCTGTCTTTTCCCCCTTATAGCTCAGTTCCTAATAGATGCAAATGTTCGCCCTGTGTCAGGGATAATTAACTGAAATACCAGCCCCGGGAAAGTGTCAGAGGGAAAGCAATTGCTGTAACAGTAATGTCAACATTCCCGACATGTAAAAGGGAAATTGTTTTGTAATATTAATGGGTCTTCAGATTCGTGAGACTATCCTATCTCGCGCTGAAGTATATATTTACAAACTGGAATGTAGATTTCAAGCTCTAGTGTTTCTACCTATGCGGGAGCCCAAATGTAACGCATTTCAAATTTAAGTCAAAATTTATTCGGTTAGGAAAGTTCTCCTTCTCTAGAAATAGGATCTTATGTCCTTTACTTAGGAACACATTTACAGATTTCTACCAGAACCGTGTAATCAGACAGATCCCTGACTATCACCTATTTCGCCTCGTATAAAAGCCCTAAGGCTCCACTAGCGTGCTTTAGCGCTCCCTTAGCGTGCACTAAACTTTCATGAAACTGTCGCTTAAAATTAACTCAAAACTTATTATTTATTTATTTTTGTTTTATTAGTTGTTGCGTATAACAAAACAATAGACTTAAATGCAAATGTGGGTCTCAAATTTTTATAGAGCATCAAATATGTAATAAATAATATTAAATACCATAATAGCAGGAAGACCTGCTGAGATTGAACTGTTAATTCCCATTTCGCTTATTATAATTTTTAAGCTCTTAAATGCTCATAAATATAACTTGTGTTTTGCAAAAATAAATTGTAAATGTAAACGAAAAACGAGTGTTGTCATTTCATTGAAAATACTCGTATACTTTATGTGTGTGTGTGAGATACCTTAAGCAAATCTGTTTAAAGAAAAAAAGTTATAAAAATTTTATGAATCTTTTGCAAATCAGCAATAAACTTAAAGCTTGCATGCCGAATTTCAGCTTTTATGTTTTAGTTTTCAAGAAAATCAATCCTCAAAATTTGGTCCTTTGGGCATAAGAAGGGACCAACTACTCTCGCCCTAAAATTACCTGCACTGTAGTTATTTTAACTTAAATAATTACCTATATCCTCTCATGTTACATTATTTAATTTAAAATATTATCATTTTAAAATTACATACCTAAAACTCACGGTAATAAAATTTGTTTTATCATATATCGTAGCATTTAGGGCATTCTAATAATCTTTTTCGATTAATTTCAATGAATTAAATATTTGACCATCATCACGTAATCGACCCTCACATTTAAAACTTGTGACTATCCTAAATCACAGATTAATGAACGTATATGGAAAGTTCTCGTAATGATATTTTTCTTAAAATATGGAAATGCATCTTTTGAAATTTGGCTGCATTTGAAATTTTGAAAACCAGGAACCTGTTTTTCGAAAAAACTCTTAATGATATTTTTCTTAAAATAAGTGGATCTTTTGAAATGTGTCTACATTTGACATCTTTAAAACCATGAACTTGTTTTTCCAAAGTTCTCGTGATGATATTTTTCTTAAAATAGAGAAGTGGATCTTTTGAAATTTGTCAACATTTGACATTTTGTAAACCACGAACCTGTTTTTTAAAAAAACTCGTAATGATATTTTTCTTAAAATAGGGAAGTGGATCTTTTGAAATTTGTCTACATTTGACATTTTGAAAACCCTGAACCTGTTTTTCGAAAGTACTCGTAAAGATATTTTTCTTAAAATAGGGAAGTGGATCTTTTAAAATTTGCCCACATTTTAAATTTTGAAAACAATGAACGTGTTTTTCAAAAGTTCTCGTAATGATATTTTTCATTAAAATAGGGAATTGGATCTTTTAAAATTTGGCTACATTTGAAAATTTAAAAATCATGAATTTATTTTTCGACAGTTCTCGTGATGATATTTTTCTTAAAATAGAGAAGTGGATCTTTTGAAATTTGTCTACATTTGACATTTTGAAAACCATGAACCTGTTTTTGAAAGTACTCGTAAAGATATTTTTCTTAAAATAGGGAAGTGGATCTTTTGAAATTTCTCCACATTTTAAATTTTGAAAGCTATGAACCTGTTTTTCAAAAGTTCTCCTAATGATATTTTTCATTAAAATAGGGAATTGGATCTTTTGAAATTTGGCTACATTTGAAAATTTGAAAATCATAAATCTGTTTTTCGAAAGTTCTCATGATGATATTTTTCTTAAAATAGAGAAGTGGATCTTTTGAAATTTGACTACATTTGAAATTTTGGAAACCATAATTCTGTTTTTTCGGAAGTACTCGTAATGGTACTTTTCTTAAAATATGGAAGTAGATCTTTTAAAATTTTTCTATATTTCAAATTTTAAAAACTATGCCAATAATTTCTGATGAGATACTGAAATATGGTTGAAAATACTGATATGGGTAAATGAAAAAAAAAATTTCATTGTGGAAATTTGGTGTGGGGTCACAAAATAAAATTTTGAAACAAACAAATATGTTCTTTGAACATTAGATCTCCGTAATATTGAACCTTTAATTAAATCAAAAATGTTCTCTTCTTTAAAAGAGTGTCATCCTTCCCGTCTTTTTATTTCGCATAGATATCACATATAATTGCCTAAGAGTCATATACGGAAGCACAACATTCAGTTAAACATTGAGAGAACAGCCTTGTTGTAACACTTTTGGCTTCGGAGGGGGTTGGGTAGCTCGGTTCGAGTCCTAACGACCGACATTGAATACCTTCCTGTGGATACGTTAAATCCGCAGACCATAAAGTCCTACTATGAGATCAGTGAGTGAGAAATGTACGAGAGCTGCAGAAGACACCCCTGAGGAGGTTAAACTGAGGTGATACCAAGGGTTGGTGTTGACTCACCTATACTCTGATCCTCATTGAAAGCAATCAATGATACTTGTGGATTAACACTCAAACCGGTCCATGAATTTTTTGCCACTATCAGGACTATCGATCAAATTGACCCCCAAGATTAAAAAGCTGTTATTTTTGCGTTATTACGATGGAACTGCATATTTATATTGTGCACAGGGTTGTTTGATTTATATTAGTGATGAATAGTGAGGGAAAAATCATCTACAATTATTTATTCAATTTATTTAATTTATTTTGATCTGGTATGGTATCTACATTATCAAATCGTAGGGCTCTTAAAATAATTGCACAATGTTTCTCAGACATAATTGCTCGAAAAATTAGCCTGCCAGTGATTGAGGTAGAGAAGAGTGATGCCAAGGCTTCACATGATACTTTAAATGTTCAGTGGCAATAACATTCCTACCGGTCATTTTGAACCCCATACTTTTATAAAATTGCAATTTACTGGCGAATTGCGATCATTTGTGAAACAGTGATGTGCTCTCCCAGGAACTGACTGAGGATGTCAAAGTCAGCCAAGCGTTCACGCCTCTCCCCACTCCAGCCCCGTCCCTTAGTTCCACCACTGCCGTTCATAATGACCCATGGGCCGGTTTGAGGGTTAAGTGCACCGCATTCCAAACAACAGCATTGAGAGGATAGTGAACCAAGTCGATATTTGATGCGCACACCGGTGTATTACAATGCTGTGATATAATTGGCCTTGATCCCACAGGGTTCTTAATGAGTTAACAGGAGCTACATTCTCACCCCGTAGCCTTTATTGGACCTGGTTAGAGTTTATCCACCCTTGTGCCATAATAACAGCATCGTTATTGTCCTGATAGATTAAGAGGATGGTGGACTTTCAAATTACTAAAAATTGAACAAAAATTAGAAATTAAAAAAATTATAAAATATGTAAATATTGGAATAAAATGCATTTAAAATGTGTAGTGAAAAGTATAATTGAAACTTGGTGGCTTCTATTTTTAACGTAATGAAAGAAAAGTACATAAAGTCAATTTGTTAGGGGTTGTAGATAGGTCATTAACATCCAAAGGTTTCTTTTTTTTATATTTTCTTTCGCAAAAGAAACCCCAAAAGATAATTCTTGATGAGGTAAGAGAAAACCTTCTAATTAATACATAATAAAGAAACGAGCCCCCTCTTTTTACATTTTGTACATGGTATGTTCATTTTGTGACCTACATAAAAAAAAATCTGCATGTGTAAGACATAAAATTTAAGGCAACAGTGGCCTTTGATTTCTATCTACCAACATTTGAAATTGAATTATTAAATTAGGAAAAAAATGCATGTTAATGTATCACGCACTGTTTTTTATCCCAGTATGATATCTACAAACTCAATTCATTAAAAGCTTTGGAAAACTAATTTGAAAGATATTTAGACTTATTAATAGTACAGATGTGCTACTGCTATCACTTTGACAGATTTGCGTTTATACTTTTTTAAATCAAGTTCGCCAATATATGTATTTCGCAAAAATATAAATTCGCAAAAATATATATTAATGATAGGTGATAAAAAATATCTTTTAAATGACTTTTTCTCAAAATAAGTCATTTACAGATTTCTTTGAAATCTTTGAAATGCTACTTGCGTCCTAACTCCTGATGAAATTTTATTAAATTTATAATAAAGACTCTTGTAATACATCAAAATAAAGTTGTGTATCCATTTTGGGTTTCTACATCATTCAGATTATCAAAGTTTAACTTAGGTGTAGAAAAACACAAAAAATTCCCGAAAATTCAGAGTACAAGCATAAAAATATGTCCTAAAAATTAAGGATTCAACGAAAGCACAAACTAATAAATAACTCTGTTCAAAATGCAGTTATAAACAATATAAATGCAAAATTAAGGGGGGGGGGAGTTAAAAATTGGATCGCAGGGAGCATTTAACATCATTTAATTTCAATTTTTTTTTTTTTTTAAATTATTTATAAAATTGTATAGGATGTTTAATATAGTTATACTGTAATGAATATACATGAAAAATTCCATATCTCGGAGGTAAAAATTTCAAAAATATCTTTTTAATATCCACCATCCCACAAATGTAGGACATTCTGTGAGTTTATTTGCGTCCATTTCAAGTATGTTTGTGACATGAATAACACAGGACAGCAAAATTTAAGTCATAGAAAAGTGTTTGAAATGTAAGGACTGAATTTTATATTATTTGGTGTGATGATTTCAAATATGACATCCATTTTTCTCAATCACATAAGGATTTTTCACAAAATGGGCTTGAATATATGGACAAGAAAGCCTGCTGTGCATATTCTGGGGAGAAGAAGGTGTTTTAAAAATATTTTCAAGTGTTTTATTTACGAATGAATTAATATATAAAACAATTGGAAATGATTTTCTAAATATATATTAATTTGAAATTATATTAATTAGGACATTTAATGGTTACCATTGTTTAATACATCCTGGATTCATATATCCTTAATGTTTTCTTTTCTTTTTTCCCTGAAAGCTCGTTTTGGCACTTAGTCTGTTGTAGAGAGTACGCGGGACTTCTCTGTGTAGCATCCAACAGTAGTCCCCATCATATTGACTATCCATCTACCTTCGTATCTAAGCTCCATCTCTTTGATATCTTGGTGAAATCTTTAACCCTGTTCTTCACTAATTGCACCAAGATCACTAACTGCACCCAAAAGGGAAAGTTGTCCAAATGCGAATTTAAAAAATGAACTTTCAAGCTCATTGAACAACCAAGTCTTTGAATTTCATTAACATGTTTTCCACGATAGATTTATAGTTGGGTCCTTAACGTTCCCAAGAAATTTTGTTACGACTTCTTTGAAAGCTCTCCAGGACTCTTTTTTCCTCGAAAGGATTTTACTTTCAAACACTTCATTTTTAAAAAGTTTCCGAATATCTGGACCTACGAAAACACCTTCCTTTTTTTTTGCTTCCAACAGTCCTGGAAAATTGTTGCCTAGGTATTTAAAGTACTCTCCTTCTTTTGATAGAGCTTTAACAAATTGATTCATGTAGCCAAGCTTGATTTGAAGTGAAGGCAACAGGGCCTTCCTGGGGTCAACCAAACTTTCTTTTACTACATTTTTGTTTCCAGGTGTTAATGCTTTCCTTTGCGTCCACTCCTTTTTGATCCAATGATTCTTTTTATCCCGACTGTCCCATTCACAGAAGAATCAACAGCACTTGGTGTTTCCTGCTTGTTGTCCAAGAAGCATGAAAAGTCCTTGTAGATCGCCGCATATCATCCATCCATGTTCTTTAAATTTCAAATGGGTGAGAATGAAAGCTAAATTCTCGTAAGATTCTTTCAGGCACACAGAATGTCCTAATGGCACTGAAATATACTTGCTGCCATTAGGCAGAAGCACTGATTTGAGGCTTCTTTTTGAGGAGTCAATAAAGAGCCTCCACTCGTTCACGTCATACTGTATATTAAAATCCTCCATCAATCCAGGGATATTGCTACAGTAAACCAAGCCACTATCTTGAGAAAAGTATGGAACGTAATCTGTTTATCTTCTTCTGAACCATGAGAAAGAGGTACCAGGAACCAATAAATTCTTTTGCTTTAGCCTAGCGCCTAAGAGTTCGGCAGATTCTTTAGATTGTTTCTTTTTTCCTTTTTTTTTTCGCACCAGAGACAGAAAAATCTCCAGTTTTCTCCAGTAATGACGACTTATGACGCTATATGCCCATCCCCTTCCTTAATTAACACTATAGATTGGTGGCTACAAAAATCAAAATTTTCAATTTGTGAAATTTTCATTTTTTTCAATTTTCAATTATTTGAAAAAATGGTACGTCATGGAATTTTTTTACTATTTTCCTGAAATAAGCGTCCAAAAATCTATCAGTATCATCTATTGGTTTCTAAACACTTTCTTGGTTGCAGGCCTGTGTAATCCTTGACATTTTTTTCCTGCCTAACACACATTTGTAACTGACTAGGGGTTTAAAACGAATTTTTGTGTTATTTTGTGTAGGTTAAAAAAAAGGTTTTTGTTTGCCTCCCGCGTAGCATTACCATAACACAAATAATACCCGTATCCTACGATTAACTTTTACTACTTGAACGAATATTTATTTGTCACAAGCGGTCAATCTTTATCTTATAAGAACGTACTTTTCTAAAGATCCGGTTAACAGAAAGAGCAAACCCTATGAATAGTTTGCTCAAGTAATAGAAGAATCAATAAATCAACGTCCGGAATGAAGATCACATCCCTCCTATTTGCTGTGACCTACATACGAAAAAGATTCTGCATGTGTAAGATATTAAATTTAAGGCAACGCTGGCCTTTAGCTTTTATCTAACAACATTCCAAATTGAATTATGAAATTAGGGAAACAATGTCTGTTAATGTATTACGTACTGTTTTATTTACCCAATATGATATCAACAAACTGAATTAATTAAAAGCTCAGGATAATTATTTTGAAAGTTATTTAGACTCATTATTATCCCTGAGGTGCTACTGTTATCACTTTGACAGATTTGCGTTTCTGCGTTTTTTTTTTCGAGTTCACCAAAATTTACAATGAAATAAGTAAAATGGCAATGCTTTGGCGACTTTTGACAGAGGAAGGAAGAGCAATGAATTTAATAAATAACTCCTCGGTGCGTACTGAAAATCTTGAACTGAGTTTTCTTTATAGATTGTGTTATTTATAACGCAATGAAAGAGAAGTATTTAAAGTTAATTTGTAAGGGGTTCTAGATAGGTTATTAACATTTAAAGGTAACATCTAAAGTTTACATTATTTTTTATATTTTCTTTTGTACAAGAAACCCCAAAATGAAAGAAAGTTTTACTCTTTCTTCAGAAAAGAGAAATACTTTTTAATTAACAGATAATAAGTAAACGAGCCTCCTCTTTTTACATTTTGTGCACGGTATGTGTATTTTATGACCTACATTAGAAAAAGATTTTGCATGTATAACAATAAATTTAAGGCAACGCAGGCCTTTAACTTTGTATCTACCAACATTTGAAATTGAATTATTAAATTAGGGAAACAGTGTATGTTAATGCATTACGTACTATTTTATTTACCCAATACCATATCAACAAACTCAATTAAATAAGATCTCAGAATAATGAATTTGAAAGACTTAGACTTATTATTATCCCTGAGGTGCTACTGTTATCACTTTGCCAGATTTGCCTTTCTTCGTGGTTTTTTTTTTCAAGTTCGCCGAAATTTTCTATGAAATAAATAAAATGGAAATGCTTTGGCGACTTTTGACAGAGGAAGGAAGAGCAATGAATTTAAAAAATAACTCCTTGGTGCGTACTCAAAATCTTGAACCGAGTTTTCATTATATATTGTGTTATTTACAATGTAATGAAAGAAAAGTGTTTAAAGTTAATTTGTAAGTCGTTGTAGACAGATTATTAACATTTAAAGGTAATATCTAAAGGTTACATTCCTTTTTATATTTTCTTTTGTACAAGAAACCCCAAAAGATGATTCTTCAGGAAAGAGAAAAACATTTTAATTAATATATAATATGTAAACGAGCCCTGTCTTTTTACATTTTGTGCACGGTATGAGTATTTTATGTCCTACATTAGAAAAATAATTTGCATGTATAAGATATTAAATTTAAGGCAACGCTGGAATTTAACTTTTATCTACCAACATTTGAAACTGAATTATTAAATTAGGGAAACAATGTCTGCTAATGTATTTCGTGCTGTTTTATTTGCCCAATATGATATCAACAAACTCAATTAATTAAAAGCTCGGGATAATTAATTTGAAACCTATTTAGACTTATTTTTATCCCTGAGGTGCTACAGTTATCAATTTGACAGATTTTCGTTTCTGCGTTTTTCTTTTTTCGTGTTTGCCAAAATTTCCAATAAAATTAGTAAAATGAAAATGCTTTGGCGACTTTTGACAGAGGAAGGAAGAGCAATGAATTTAATCAATAACAACTCGGTGCGTACTGAAAATCTTGAACTCATTTTTCTTTATAGATTGTGTTATTTATAACGTAATGAAAGAAAAGTATTTAAAGTCAATTTGTCAGGGGTTATATATAAGTGATTAACATCCAAAAGTTTCTTTTTTTTATATTTTCTTTCGCAGAAGAAACCCCAAAAGACGATTCTTCAGGAAAGAGAAAACCTTTAAATTAATACATAATAAAGAAACGAGCCCCCTCTTTTTACATTGTGTACACGGTATGTCCATTTTGTGACCTACATTAAAAAAAAATTCTGCATGTGTAAGACATAAAATTTAAGGCGACAGTGCCCTTTAACTTCCATCTACCAACATTTGCAATTGAATTATTAAATTAGGAAAACAATGTCTGTTAATGTATCACGCACTGTTTTTTATCCCAGTATGATATCTACAAACTCAATTAATTAAAAGCTTTGGATAACTAATTTGAAAGATATTTACACTTATTAATAGTACTGAGGTGCTACTGTTATCACTTTGACAAATTAACGTTTCTGCTTTTTTATTTTAAGTTCGCCAAAATTTCCAATAAAATAAGTAATATGAAAAGGCTTTGGTGAGTTTTGACAGATGAAATAAAAGCAATGAATTTAATCAATAATTCTTTTTTACTTACTGAAAATCTTGAACTGAGTTTTCTTTACAGATTGCGTTATTTATAGTATAATGAAACACAAAAACATTTGAAGTTAATTTATAAGGGACAGTATATAGGTTATTAGCATTAAATGGCTATGTTTTATTTTTTCTTCCGTACACATAACTCCAAGAGGTCTGTTGTTCAGGAAAGAGGAAACACATTTTAGTTAATATATATTAAATAAACGTGCCCCCTCTTTTCACATTTTATGCATGGCATTTTCTATATTTTTAAGGTATCAACTCATAATATTATAGGATTTAATAATTCGAAAATTAATAATAATATATAATCAGATTCAATTGTAGTATGAGCTGTCATACATCATATTGCCAACTGACCAATACCCGGGTCCTGGGAGAAGCTGGTAAGGAGTGACTTAAAATTATATATTGTTGTTGTTCCAAAGCGACAGGCACTATGTCGACAATTGTCCAATCAACGTGAAATTTGTTGGTGTCATCGCAATTTTACGTGGTGTTGCACTGAAGTGGAGAATTCATAATACTGCTGCCAAAAATTCAATTATTAAAAGAAATGTGGGTTACAACCTATAAAAAAGTAAGACACCGGTATTCTCATCAATACACTTCTCGAAACGAATAATAACGAGAAATGAAGTCTAATGCTAATCGTAATTGCAATGCTGGAAATCTAATTGGGGCACTCCCGCTGAAAAGAAGGTAAGTGCCAAATTTTTCGAAGAGTATTTTTTCACTGATACGAGGTTCTTTTTCCAAGGCTAATGACGTGGAAAAGGTGATAAGAGCCTAGCACTGAACGAAAACAGACTAGCTAGGCACTTATCTTACTTTTCCACTTCATTAGCTTTGAAAACAAAACCTGTATCGGTGAAAAAATATTCTTCGGAAATTTTGTCAGTTACCCTCTTTTAAACAGGAACGCCTCAATTTACAATTGATCACTTGAGCGTTTTTGAACTCCCAGTTGTAGTTGTAATATGTACTTTTACAAACATTGATGCCAACTAGAGGGGGGATATCACCGACACGTAAACGGGAAAAATGGTGCTGGGGATCTTTTAAGATGTTGTAGGTATCATTTCACGGATATTTTCCCGGATCTAGTTACAATAGATCATAGAATAACGTTGCTATGTAAGGAACTTTTACTATGTAAGTCCCATTGGTGCCCAAGTTACTCAAATGTGAAACGCTTACAGTATGGTGTAGCGTACTGGAAATATGGTCATATTTTTTTCCCGAGACCCCACAAGAGCTTGAAACACAGCTGCGTGATTTTCAAGGAATGTGTTGCTCGTTCCTACCAGTTCGGAACACGTGGGGGGATTAAGAAACGTTTTTTCCACAGATGCAGCCAGTAAAGCTGTCATCTTAACGTTTCTGCAATGTAATAAAGTTCGGCGTCTAAGAAGAGCTGTCATCCGAAAATCTGCCGGCCCCTCCACCCCGTCTGAAATCCAGACATTGGAGAGAGACGCTTGAGAACGCGGCCTGTGCGGATATGTGTTTTAGGCTCCGTACGTTGTGAATCTGCACGGGATTTTAACTGAATATTTTGCACTGTTTAAATGTTAATTTTTTTGTAAATAAATTGTTGAGTTTTTGTTTTAAAAATTTGGCCTTCGCTTTTAATTAGAACTCTGTCTTTTTTTGGTATGGATCAATAGTTGTGAAATTTCTTCAAAATGCCTCAGAGAGTTTATCAGCCTTGTCGTGAAGCTACAATGGTATTTTTATTCTTTGATAGTGGTAATTTATTGTGTTTTCCGAAGTAGAAAAACCAGATCTAAAACACTTAGCTACGTTGAAACTTGAAACTTGGTCTATTAAAATAAGTTTATCCATTGAAAAGTGTTACTGTGTAAGTTATTTTCATATTAAGCGTTTACACTGCGGTACTTTTTTGTTTTGGTCGAGAAAATTTTTTACGTTTTTTGCACTTAGAAAAAGCAATTTTGATGGACTACTTTACGTTGGTACACGTAACTTTGTCCATTTACCCTTCAAATAACAGCAATGTGTAAGTTACTTAAGTATTGACCGTTTACTGTGCGGTGCATTTTGCTTTGATCGTGATAATTTGTTATGTTTTTGGATTTGAAAAAACATTTCTAACGGACTAAGTTACGGTGGAACACAGAACATGGTCCATTAAATTTGATTTATTCATTGAATAACGTTAGTTGAAAGTTAGGAGAAATTATTTGGGATTTTGGACTTGAATAAACCAATTTTAGCAGACTTAGTTACGAATGAATACAGTACGTGGTCCATTTGTTATTGTTTCTGTTTCTAATGTCCCCTTGCTGGAAGTTCCAAACCAGGTCCACATTGGCTTCGTGAGAAGGTGTGCGGTTCTGGTTTGAATAGTACCGCAAGGGTCGGAGTATATCTTAGATCGTTACCACCTTAATTTTAATCGAATAATCCCCAGGGGTGAAATCTGAGGGATCGCACCCTCTCTCACCCTCTCTGACCTGATAGAGAGAATTTCCGATCCACGGATTTAAAGTGCCCATATTAAAGTCCACGGATTTAAAGTGCCATATCCGGCCTAGGTACGAAGGTATTTAATGGCGCGTATCGGGATTCGATTTCAGCACCCTCAGCACGAAAAGCTAGCTCTCCCAAGGCTACCTCGAGCCCTACGTGGTTCGTTTAAATTGATTTATGCATATAATAGAGATAGTGTGTAAGTTAGTTACATATTAACCATTTAGAGTGTGGTATTTTTTGATTTGGTGAAAATCAAAATTTTTCTTTCCGTGAAACAGGGAAAATTGATAAAAGACTCTGAGAATATTTGTACGAAAAAAAAATGTGTTATATAAGAAAAATTGGAATTTGCTTCCACATTCGTGGGGAAAATGATGTGCGGGATATAACCGTTGTCTAAAAAGTGTCAAACATTGTCTATTTTTATAGTTTCCAGTATTTTCACGGTTTTTACTGTGACATTTTATAACATATGGCGCATAATATATGGCGCATTGCGTAAAAACCTTTTACACATTTGTTAGATCATATTTTACACTCGCGAGACAACGGGGAATCTGGAACTGATGTTTTTATTTCAACGCGTAGATTTATCTGTTCGAGAGGAATGCGAATTGTAAATACTGGAGGCATGCTATTGTTCGCATTTCCGTTCTACCAACGGATATCCTGTTATCTGATGATTTCGAACACGGTGAAATTTAAAAGCATTTCTAAGCATCAAAAATATATACTGTTTGTTCAAAGGATGCAAAATTTAAACCTAAGATATTGGTCCAGAATCGCAGATGAGCGTTTATTCTACTCTGTCGTTGATCATTCTTTGTATATTTTTTGTAAAATAACTAAAATATTCTAGCCTATATTCCATTTTCAATTACAATTTTGAGCACTGGTTCCCAACTGGTTGTGTGCATACCATTACTGGTACGCGAGAGCATTTGAGGTGTTACATGGACGGGGTCCATAATAATAAGCTCTAATAAGGAACAAGTATATGCTAATGCAAATTTCTCATTAAGCGTCTAGATCAGGATTTGTCAACCTTTTAATATCTACCGCCCACTTTTGTATCTTTGTTGATGGCAAAATTTCTTTACCGTCCACTTTTGCATATCCGCAGTGACTCAATTTAGCAGAAGTAATTTTTAGAAGGGAGGGTTTGTAAAAAATATGTACTTAAATTTGCATTTTTATTTATACTTTATGTGTATTTCTACATAGACAGCTACGGATGGCTACGGAGCTCATTTGTGCTCCCGAATATGCTTCGAGAAGTGTACGGTGGATTATTACCTGTAATCCAATTTTAGAGATGGAATTCAAAAGTAAATTGCAACATCGTATTTTATAAAGCTAAGTTCGCGAACGTGTTAGGAATTTATTTATTTGATACATAGAAGAACAAAATTTGTAACAACGGACAAAAATTCCCACCGCCCACTAGTGGGCGTTAGGCACTAGGTTGGTAACTACTGCTCTAGATAAACACATTTCAGTGATGGAAAATTGTATCTCACATTTCTTGATAACAATTACGTAAAAACGGCGTTTTCTAATTTTATGGATTAGTTTTAGTATTTTGTTTTATTTATCCTTAAATAAGTTGTGTTAAGGTATAGAATTTATTGGAACCCCCTCAAAAAATTATAACATAACCAGTGGTATGCCTCGACCCTTCAAATTTCTCATGTGATATTAAAGTACATAAAGGTTGGGAATCATTGATTTAGATAATTACTCAGGTCTGCAAATTTTCAGTGAACAAATATTTTTTGCAAGGTAGAAATTAACTTTTATGTTTTTTGGTATGCTAATTTCAAATATGTCATTCGTTTTTGTCCATCACGTAATAGTTTTTGAAAATCACATTTGAAAATTTACAAAAATAAGGCTTTATATACCATGTTAAAACATTTCTAGGAAGTAAAACAAAGTAATAAGCAAGAAGTTTTGTGTGAAAAATTACTTTAATACTCACATATATTTAGAATCCACATTACTGAGTCATTTACTGTCATTACTACAAAAGCATATGATTCTGGATATTCAGCAATGGCCGCATAAAGTCAAGTTTCTAAAGCTTTGTAGTACATTTTTCTTTTTTGTTGAATACTCCGTGCGGAAGCAGATCTTCTGAGTGTAACTTGCGGTTGTGTTGTATGTAGCGACCAGCAGTAATCTGCTATCATGTTTTTGTTCCATCTACCTTGGTATCTGCATTCCATCTGATTAATGTTTCGGGGAAATCTTTCACCGTCTTCCTCACTGACGGCACTTAGATTTTCAGAAAAATAGTCCAGATGACACATCAGGAAATGAACTTTTAAGCTGACAGAACATCCTAATTTTTTGAAAATTTCAAGCATAATTTGTACAATTTGTTTGAAGGAGGGATCCTTATAATTATCCAGAAATTTATTAATAACTTCTTTAAAGGATCTCGAAGCTTTTTTTTCAACCTTTCTCATTCATGCTTCAAATTTTTCGTCCTTTATAAGTTTTCGAATATTTGGTCCCACAAAGACACCTTCCTTCACTTTGGTTGCAGATAATCCAGGAAATGCATGAAGCAAGTGCTTTAAACACCGACCTTCTTTGTATAGAGCTTTCACGAATAGTTTTATCAAACCAAGTTTTATATGAAGTAGAGACAGAAGAATCTTTTCTTGGTCAACCAAAGCTTCCTCAATAACATTTTTGCTGCCAATTTCCATTTTCACACTTACTGGCCACTCTCTCTTAAACCAATGTTGACTCCTTTCCCTACTGTCTCACTCACGCAGGAAGCATGGATATTTTGTAGATCCCACCAAGTTTTATATGAAGTAGAGACAGAAGAATCTTTTCTTGGTCAACCAAAGCTTCCTCAATAACATTTTTTCTGTCAATTTCCATTTTCTCTCTTACTGGCCACTCTCTCTTAAACCAATGTTGACTCCTTTCCCTACTGTCTCACTCACGCAGGAAGCATGGATATTTTGTAGATCCCCCTTGAAGCATGGCAATTACTTTTAAATCCCCACACATGGTCCACATGTGATCCTTGTATTTAAGTTTGTTCAAAATGGTGTCTAAATTTGCGTAGCATCCTTTGTAGTGCAAGGAATGTACAAGTGGTATTGAAGCATATTTGTTTCCGTTATGGAGTGGCACAGCTTTGAGGCTTCTTTGCATGAGTCAGTTAAGAGCTTCGATTCCTGTGCGTCATATTCAATTTGAAACTGTGCCATCAGGCCAGGAATATTGCTGCAATAAACTAAATCAACATCTTCAGAAAAATAAGGAAGGAAATCCTTTTCTAGTCATCTAAACCATAAAAAAGAGACGCCAGGTGCCAATAAGTTTTTTTTTTCATTTAGCCTGTAACCTAGTAATGCTGCGGACAAAACACACAGACTGAAAATAGAAAATTTCATATTGTGAAAAAAACTGTACGTGATGGAATTTTTTGGTTATTTTTGCTGAAATCAACGCCCAAAAATACATCAGAAACGATGCTTATTTTTCAGGAAATATTTTCATCGCACACCTGTGTTATAAATGAATGAAGGAAAGAAAACAAAAACAGCGAAAACACATATTGATCGATTTGTAACCCTTTCACCATTTGACTATTATTTGATAATCAAACACTATTCAATATTGCAATAACATAAACACTGTAGCGTTTCTTTCCGATGATATTTGGGAATGACGAGTCCAGATAAGAGCTTCACAACTTTTTTTTTCTTTGCAGTTACAAACGGGTCATAAATATTACAAACGACCAATTAGGACTACAAAGAAGTTCAGCAAGACTTCACATTTGACACAATACCGACACACAGACACGATAACAGACCTACAGTTCACTCAGAATACCAGAGCTTCAACTAAGCATTGAATGAATGAATACTTTGAAACCAAACTCGGCATGCTTATATACCCTTTGTGGCATTTCCAATTGTTCGATAAATAAAAAGACGATGCTACCTACGTGAAATCTGACTGGTTTAGCAAACACGTGAAATATAATTAAAATATATAAAATTTATCATATATTTTATATATTAAAATATATAAAATTTATCATATATTTTATATATTAAAATATATAATATATATAATAAATTTTATAATTAAATGTCGACAAACTCGTGAGCAAGCTCACCATTATTCTCGAAATTCAGTCATATATTGAAACCTAACACTGCATGAAAGTAAATAATCGGTATTTAACACAGAATAAACGTAAAAAAGGGATAAATAAAGGATATTTATAATTGTATAGATATATATATTTCAATTTATAACAATATTTATTATGGTATTATACAATTCAATGTTTCAAAGAATGTGTTTAAAAATATTTACAGCTACTTCAAAATTATTTATCATGGTACAATATAATTAAATTTTTCAGTTTATCAACGCTATTCACAATGTCTTTGTTGCTACGAAACGAAAACGAGAATATTTCCGGTTTCAAAATAAATGAAATTTTTTTTTGGAAGTTCTTCATAAAATAGATTCTCACAAATTTTGTTTTGAATTTTCAAGTATTTTCTTCTTGCTGTTCAATCGAAATGAACGCACACAGATAATTCAAAGTTCTATTTCCATGTGATGGAAAAATATTGCCTAGGAAATTATCTCTACTCAATTTTTTCCTTATCGCTGAATGCAGTCTACTATCTATGGTTCACTCCACTCTATTTACTCGCGTAATTTAAATATTCAGAGGAAAGGATCCGAAAAATTTCACGTATTCACGATGAATTATGCGGATAATTCAAATGCTGATTGATTTTTGAGAATGCATTGTGCCTAACGCTAAACAAACAAATCATTTTAGCGAAATAAATTCACCACAGACTGAAATGCAAATATATAAGAAAATAAAAACTTAGCACAGAATATTCATGTTTTATTTTCAAACTTTGGAGTTTGAAATAAGTTTTAGGATACAACTTAAAGATGATTTCATAATCATTTTATCATTAACCCTCTCAACGCTTGAAACATATTATTCTGTCACATAGTTTAAGCTTGAAAAGTGTTTGCTACGAAATAATGGATCTTTTTTTTTATTAAAAGCCTTTCAAGGGCCTAAATCTAGTCTTCTTTTCACTTGCATTAAATGTATTCCAGTTAAATGAGCAGAGAATGGTTACGCTGCCATCTGTTATCAGTTTAAAGAAGTAAAAACATTTTGCAACCTTTAATTGGAAAAGTTTTTAAGATTTTTTAAGTAAAAAAAATCGGGAACCAATATATGCACCATGTGTACGGTGGAGGTTTCTGCCCCTGAGAGGGTTAAAGAACGTGAAATATGTACTGTTTCAGATGCTTTTGAACACTATAATTAAAGAAACAGATAATTTTATCGAAATAAATTTACCACAGACTGAAATGCAAGTATATAAGAAATGGAATATTTAGCTCAGAATATTCATGTTTTATTTTTAAACTTCGTGGTTTGAAATAATTACGATATAGCTAAAATTGAATTCAAAATATTTTTATCATTAATACAAGGATGCAAATATTACCCCTCTAAGAGTTTGATACGTATTATTCTGTCACATAGTTTGAGCGTGAAAAGTATTTGCTACAAAATAATGGATCTTATAGCTTGATAATAAAGAGCGTAAAATATGTACTGTTTTAGATGCTTTTGAACACTATAATTAAAGAAATAAATCCCTTTAGCGAAAAAAGTAACTACAGAGTGAAACGCAAATGTAGAAGAAAATAAATATCTAGCTCGGCACATTCAGATTTTTTTAAACTTCGTGGTTTGAATTAATTAGGATATAGTCTAAAACTGAATTCATAATTTTGTTATATTATAATACAAAGGTGCAGATATTAACCTCTAAGCGTTTGAAACGTATTATTCTGTCACATTGATTAAGCTGGAAAAGTGTTTGCTGCGAAATATTTGATCTTTTAGTCTGGGATTTAAAGCTGCTGAGTAATAACCCTTTGAGATTCATTCATCTGAATGTTTACCTATTGAGAAAATTTGTCCAAGAATTTCCGACTTTAAATCAAGTCGGAAATTCTTGGACAGATTTTCTATTAATTAAAAAAAAATCTTTAAATCAAAGATTTTTTTAAAAATTGTTCTCCGTAATACTAAAATAAATTTTACACCTTGGGGCATTTTTCGTTTTTTAAAAAAAGGAAAAAAAAATCTTTAAATTGAAATTATTCGGGAAAAATATCTAGTATAGTGCGATTTAAACGTTCATAAATTCCTTTGTGGAATGAAATTCATAAAATTAATGCTGTTGCAATGTACAGAAAATTTCAGGCTATCTAAAAATACTATATATATTAATTTATCAGCATTTATATAGCTGTCAATAGCAGACAAATTTTCACCATAGGTAAACATTGAGGTGAATGAATCCAACTGAGTGCGTACACAGCAGCTTTAGGAGTTCTAATCAGTAAGCAGACTAACATATTATTACAATGGATTACAATATAACACGTATAGAATTAAGTAGTTTACACATTCGATAATCTATTCATCAATCGAAATTTTTTGTTCAAGTAATCGATATTATGTAGTTTAGTAAAACATTTGTTGGGTATTACATCAGAATAGTGTGCCCTTTGGCACACTTCTTGGCGTGATTGCGATACATACATACTTACATACATCATGCATACATACGAACATACATATATGCATACATACCTACATATATATATAAATACATACATATATACATACAAACATACATACATACAAAAATACATACATACATACAGATATACATACATACAAACACTGGCACTTTATCGCCAAATTGGCGGGGGACCCCTATTCTGTAGTGAAAACCATTTTTTGTTGTTGTTGTTGTTGCTTATGCCACTTGACAGCAACATAAGAACAAGTCCAGAAGACTATGGGCGATGAAGGTTTCCTGTTTTGATTGGCACCACAAGGGTCAGAGTTCGACTTGGCCAAAGGACCAGTTCTCTAATTTTGAACCGAGTCATGTGACGAGACCGGAATACTTGACCCCGAACACCCAGAGGTAATTTTGAGAACTTGGAGGACATTACAGCCACGACAGATTTTACATGCACCCGCCGCCATTAGTGTACACGACAATGGATTTGTCAGCACCGAACATCGAACCAGTGACTTTCAGATCACTAGCCCGCTGCTCTTGCCAAATGGGGCACTGCGCCCCCTAAATCATTTAGGTTTGAGTATCCGTAAACACACGTTAACACTAAAAGTTTTTCGTATGTTTAAAATTACGTTATAAATGTAAGAAAATATACAAGCGCTCATGAAAAAGAATTTATAATAACACATCTTCTTGTGTTTGCATTTTCGTTTAATAATACCACGGCATATCATATTAATTCTGAAGGAAATATACTTTACAACTAACTCTTCTTAAAGTCTTTGAACGTTTTGAACATTAACCAGTCTTCTTTTATGTCGCAAAATATGTACTGTTTTAGATGGTATTGAACACCATTGTTAAAGAAACAAATCATTTTGGCGAAAAAAAATAACCACAGACTGCAATGCAAATACATAAGATAAATATTATGCTCATAAATTAAAAAAAAATCATTTATTAAAAAAGAAAATTTGCTTTGAAATTATTATGATGTGACCTAAATCATATTTAATATTTTTTTATCTCTAATACAAAGGTTTAAACCTTCTAAGCCTTTGATACGGATTATATGGCACAAACTTTCAGATGGAAAAGGATTTTCAAAGAAATATTTCATCCTGCATTTTGGTATTAATAAACCTTAAATATGTACTGTCTAGGAGGCTTTATAACACCACAGTTAAGGACTACATAATCCATCGCGTGTTCTTTTCCAGCTGAAAGTACACGTTAGTAAAATATATCTCAAACGCTTAAAGGACTTAATTAGATAGGGCACTTATAAGCACGCGGTAGTCTATGTTAGATGAAAAGTGGAAAGAAATTATATTATCGTGTAGTCTTCTAATAGAGTGGGGTATAATGGAAAATTAATCCAAGTTACTTTCTTTCTGTTAAACTGTCTTGAAAAGCTATTTCGTCGAATTTGTTGATTATAGGGTCTGTGGACTTCCAAAGCTATTCTCGTATTATTATTTTTCAATGGATTTTACTGTAACTTCGTTATTAGCATCAAGTTCAGTTTCCTTTAAACTTAATAATTTTAATGAAACAACTTATGTAATTCAAAGTTCAATAATTTAAACTATCACGCTATATATATATATATATATATATATATATATATATATATATATATATATATATAGAGAGAGAGAGAGAGAGAGAGAGATGTATGTATGTATTTTAGGGGGTATTCAACAAGTTTCGCTCAATTGGCAAAAGGTTTTTGACATAAAAATAGCATTTTAGCGCCATTACTTTGATAGGTAAAAAAAAGTTTTAAAATTAATATGAAATATAATTTTTCTCTAACATTAAATTAATGATAGTGATATTCCTTTTATTGCTGACTAAGAGGATTTAGTTAAATTTGTTAAAAATCTAATATGGAAAAAGATTTTTTATCCGATATAAATTAATTACTTCAATATTTCTTGTTTCTTCTTTAGAAACTTTTATGTTTTTTTAAGAACGTACTTTGAATATTTTTTCATTACCTTAATGTATTTTTCTTTCCAAAACTAACAATTCAAAGCTTTTACTTTGACAGGTTTAATACGAAACTTTATTTCTCATTAACTATAAACTAATCAATTTTTTATCTTTTATCTTTTATCCTGTATTACCTATGATCTTTTATCAAGCAATTTTATTCATAAAATAGTCATTCAAAAGATATTTCTCTGACAGCTATAATATAATATGAAATTAATAAAAAACCTAATATTTCATCAACTATCTTTTGTCTTTTATTATGTATTACGCATGATCTTTTATAAGATATTTTCATTCTGAATCCTAATAAATATATCAAATTTCTAAATCCTGAATCCTAATAAAATACATAAATAAAGTATATATTTTATGTAACTATATAACAATATTTTATGTAAAAAAGTGTTGTTTTATGAATAAGGAATCTTAGGTCAATGCTTTGCACGGAGATTTTTTAAAAACTATTAGAGATATATATTAATTTAATTGTATATATTCTATCCATTGGTTATACTTTAATGTTCACCTAAAACAATTACCATATTTCATATATAAATATTAATTTCAAGTACATGTATTGTAATGTACAAGAAATATCTTAAAATATATTCACAAAAAATTGCTGTAAAAAAATTAGTAATATGTACATAACTAAAGTTAGGTAGAAATTGTATAAACATAATAATAGATTTACATGTATACATAAATTTAGCAATTTGTTACCATTATTTTTGGAGAAATAGTTCGCCCAAGTTTGAAAATAACAGTTTATATAAAAGCCATTAAAAGTTTAAAATTTCCATAAATTACTTTACTATTAGCTTTATACATTTGGCCATAAAATCGGTTCTATTTGTAGTATCGACTTCATTTTTTTAAAGATTCTTTACATCCCATTCTTCAAAATTATATCATTACAAAAAATTGAATTTTTTGAAGGTTTTAAGGTGATCTCTTCCTGGGTGTAAAATTTTGAATGTTTTAAGGTAAAGCTGTAAAGTAGTAACGTTCTATGGACCAGGAAAATAGACATTTAGTAATGGTAGACAAAACATATACAAGTACAACAGAGACACAGGCACACTGAAAAAGAGCATCATTTATATTTATAAACTTTTTCAGTCAGTCTCTGTCTATCTCTGTTGTCGATTGTATATGTTGTATAAGAACATAACATGAATTTATAAAATTTTACAGGATCCAGGAAAGAGTCAATAGTAACTTGTAATAAAAAAACCAAATGTTATCTTATAAGAGAAGAAATTAGAGAGATGGAAAAGAAGTGAGATCACATCATGTCTTCTGCAATTACATTGCTAACCGTAACATTAAAGCAATCGCTGTGAATCAATGTCCTCGTATCTATATTTATCTATCTATCTATCTATCTATCTATCTATCTATCTATCTATATATATATATATATATATATATATATATATATATATATATATATATATATATATAGCTTTGACGCGATGATTTATATAACAGAAGTGACATTGAAACATAGCAGACGATTTAGTTTGGAGAAATAATTACAATCATGAAATACGTGTACATTCAAATTAAAAAAGTATGAAAGTTGCATTGAAACGTAGCAGACGGTTTAGTTTTCAGAAATAATTACAATCATGAAAAAGGTGTATATCCAAATTAAGAAAGTCTGAAAGTGTCATTGAAACGTAGCAGACGATTTAGTTTTGAGAAAGAATTCCGAGCATGAAATACGTGTATATACTTTTTCTATAATAATTATCAGATTTGCTGTGTTTTTGTATTGAATCTGTTCTCAATTATTCTAAAATTATTGATTCTTTTTCTATAATAATAAATCCATTCAAACATTATTGACTAGCTGTAAATTAATGCTTAAAAATGCCCAAAAAGAAGAGAGCATTAGACTGGATCTGACAGAAGATTGTTTTTCGCATGATCAGCTATATGTGGGAGTGTCTAGAGCAAGGAATCAATCAGAATAATAAATTGTCGCAGATGGTAAAAAAGAAACAAAAAATGTTGTTTACTGGCAAGTATTAAAATAACAACATATTAAATAATAAATGAATTTTTTATTACTGAAATAATGAAATTAATTTGTTTAAGAATTGTTATAACTTTAGGACATCATAACATGAGGCTAATCATTGAAAAACATAATAAGAGAAACTGAATCCCGAGCGAAGCCGGGTAATAAATATAGCATACATATATATATATAGCATCCTCAGTACTGGCAGCCAACACTCTACCACGTCGTTAGATCTCGCCCTGGTCATACGTCAGAAATAGTTTGTTGAGTTTGCCTAAACAATTTAATCTATACTTATCAAACACTTCCCCGATTTTACTTTGATAGATATAATAAAAACTGGCAGTATTCAGAAATATGATTTATTGAGTAACACTAAATAAATAACTGTGTTTGATATCATTATGGTTACCATAATGATTAGGCGATACCATAATATGGTATCGACTAAAGAAATATAAAAACATTTTAGAGGACGAAATTTTAACAATTAGATTACATTTGCATTTGCTATTCATTCGGAATCAAACTTATCCTTCAAAACTATTTCTGTGAAATATAGAATGAAAATGAAATTATTGTACAGCACTTTTTTTAGTAGAAAATTCTTTACAGGAAATACATTATCAGTTTTGAAATGTATTTGTACATTTCTTCTTATAATGCAAGAAAACGCATCCCGTTACAGTTTTCATTTTTTTCTTCTAAAAATACTTCAATTTTGCAAACATCGAATATTTTGTGATATTTTAACTTCTGTTTGGGATGATAACTTTCGTGTGCCCCGAATACATAATTCCCAAAATGGGGAGAAAATAATAGAATTTCTTGAGTAACTTAAAAGAAGAACAATGCTTTTCTTCTATCTTGAAGCTAAAACGTTTGAAGAATTGTTAAACATAGCTGCCGGAAACATGTAAGAAAAATTTTAGAAATGAAACAAAAGATTTCGTATTTGAATTTAAATGCCTTTCATAGCAGAAAATGTGCTTAACGTTGCAAAATATTCGCTTTTATTACGAATGAATATTTTTGAAAGGGCTCCTGTCAAAGTAATGTACATAAGTTTCAGAAAAAAAGGGTTTTAAATTAGTGACTACATAAAGTGAAAATCGGCACTTATATAACTCAATAAAATACTGCGAAGAAAAACTCTCTCAATATATTAAAAATAGTCGAAATAGTTGAGAATAAAGAATTTTTAATGTAGGATTACGTTCCTGTAGTTATAATTTTGGCAGCGCGCTAAACCCAATCTGTATCGCTTCGACAAGCAGTAAACAATTATACAGAAAAGTACCAAAATGCGTCAAAATTTTGACATACATATATGTATATATACAGACAGACCTCTATTTAACAAACCTCTATTTTGCGAACGTTTCCTTGGAACCAAGAACATTTTGTGAATTTCTTCTTAAATAACCTCCAAATATCGAAGTGCATTCTCTATATAACGAATTTTTTCTTGTGATCCAATATTATTTTTTCTCCATATTTCTCAAAATATTTCTGAACATTTCAAACTTATTCTTTCTTTAAACATATTTAATAGATTGACATTCTTTTAACACATTCCGACGCGGATTGCAGATTGAAGAAATTCACCTGAAGGGGTTTTTGGTGACATTGCAAAGATCAGAGATGTAAACTGAAGTGCCACTGAATTAGGGATAGCAAAGCCTATGCAAATTGTGTAGCGCAAACAAATATACATTAATTTACAAAATAAAGGTGTGGTCAATTACTTAAGTATTAAGAATCTAGAAAAAACTTTGAATTGACACAAAAAACTTATGTATTAAGAATCGAGAAAAAACTTTGAATTGATACAAAAAACTAAAGAGTTTCCTACATTTGATCAATTCATGGCCTTTTTAGAACAACAGGAAGCAGTATTGTTAGCGGTAGAGAGGAATTTTATTCCCAATGGAAAAACGATGAGAAAATCCTTTAATTTCGTTTCTAAATCCAAAACTTTATTCACAAACCAAAACAATGATAATAATATCTGTATAATTTGTTCTGAAAAGAATCCTCATCCTATTTACAGATGTGCAAAATTTCTACAATATTCCCTTGGTAAAAGATACGAACTTGTTAGAATTCATAAGCTTTGTTAACTGTGCTTACGAAAAAAATCACAAAAAAAAAATGAGTGTCGTTCGAATTATTTATGTAACTGCGGTGGAAAGCATTCTAAAGCAATTTGTAGACATGCTGACGCTAGTGTGAAATTGGCGATGGTCGAAAGTAAAAACATGCCAGCAGTGGATTCTGAAATAAAAAATCAAAAAGAAATCTCGTCTGCCGCAATAAATTCTTCCACTTCTCAAAACGCTGTTTTAACAAGCATTTCTAATCAAAATAAAAAGAGTGTTTTATTATCTACGGGTATAATTTGGTTGCAAAATAAAGATGGAACATTAATAAAATGTAAATGTATTTTTGATAGCGCGTCAAATGTCAATATATTGTCCAGAAAAACGAGTGATTTCCTTGAGTGATACACACTTCGGTTTCTGGATTAAATTCAACAAAAAAAATGTGAAAGGGAAATTGACGACTTTCATCTCGAATGAAAACGGAAGTTTTGTGGAACCTATTGAGTTCTTAGTTACTGACAAGATTACGGGGTTAACGCATAGTGTTAATTTAGATATTTCAAAATTAAAAATTCCTGGATTCTTGAAATTAGCTGATTCTAGTTTTTCGAAGCCAAAGAGATTCATGCTTTATTAAATGCTGATATTTTTTGTCGAATCATGAAAGATAATCTTTATAAAGTGAATGAGGAATTACTGTTTAAGGAAACTTAATTTGGTTGGGTCGCGGGTGGAAGACTCGACGAAATCAAAACTAATGATGTAGCATCGTGCTTTCTTATTAAAGACGATAGTTCTATAGAGGACACTTTGAAACAATTTTTTTAACTCGAATCTCTTGGCATAAAAGACGATCCTTCTTTTCGTGAAGATGATCAGAACATCTGACACATCACGAAAACACAAAATTCACGAGACATGACGACTTGAAGCATGATCACTACGAAAAAAACCAGCGCCGACGTCGAATCTTTCACACACACTAAATTTTTCTTCTTTCACAATTGGCGATAACACGGAAGCACACAACTCGTACCACGAATACTCTCTGTAGACGGTCACACGGCACTGGGCAAAAACTGCGAAGCACTCACGAAAACGCAGAAATACCTTGGAAAATCCTGTGGGAGCTTCACGCGCATGGGAAGATTTATCCTGCTGACTAAATTGTAATGATATGGATGGAGAAGCTGGACGGCTTGTAGTCGCATAACCAGGATTGCAATCTCAATGTAATCGTAGCGAGTGGCGAAGGAAGGAAGTCCAGGCAGAAAAACATATGTGTGTATATATATATATATATATATATATATATATATATATATATATATATATATATATATATATATATATATATATATATATATATATATATATATATATATATAGTGAATTCCGCTTATTAGAATCACGTTTGTTATTACTGTTTTTGATTCTTATAGCCGAAATTTAAATTTTGGGACAGAAACACAAACACCTATATATACATATATTAGATAACTTATTATAAAATACTTACTATAAAATACTCTTTAATTTATGTTAATTATTTTTTATTAAAATTATTTTTATAATTTAAAAGATACAACTTAATTTCTAGACCTATAAGTAGATACACAAGATTATAGTAGGAAAAGAAAAAAATCCAATATTTGTTACAACATACCTGATTGACATTTTAGCATTTCAACTACAGGAAGGGTGCAATAAAAGTTTTCTATGGTAGTTTGACGTAATGAAGTTTTCAGGAGTCTGTTTATACCTCTTTCAATACCAATAGTCTCAGACCAAGATTCACCATCTACGTTACTTTTCACGGTTTGATAACGTGCTGAATCTAATAATATCACGTTTTCCTAATTGATAGTAGACACTTCCCCGAAGATTTATGTGTTTCAGGGTTCAGGAAGGTGCAACTATGATGTGGAAGGTGGGAAAAAAGAGTCCCTTTCTTTGTTTGTCAGTGGAGAAAAGTGAAATCGGATCCGCACGGTTAGGATGCCCATGGGTCAAGCTAATAGGACGGTGTTTAGCTAAAGCGTTTAAGGGGAAAATATTATGTTATGTCTAACAAAGAAAGGGGTGTATTTTACGACTGCATTCCATCCCATCTTATCACTCTTTTAAAAAGAATGAAGAAAGAACTTCGTACCTTTTGACCGTTTAAGTAGCTTTTTTGTAAAAATGAAAATAAAGCGAAAAGTGTGAACTGATTCTTAAAACCGGTGGATCGATTCTTTAAAGCGAAAATTTTAACATGGAAATAATACTTTTGTTTTTGCGATATTGATTCTTATAAACGGTTGATTCTTATAACCTCCAGCAAATATATATATATATATATATATATATATATATATATATATATATATATATATATATATTTGCTGAAGCAATTTTCTAGAAAATGATTCCCAGTGTAAAAAACAAAAAAATATATTTTTCGTTTCTTCTTTATATTTTCTGTATGCAACTTTTCTTCACTGTATATTCAAAATTCCTCATTTCCATTTCTTTAGACAGCGTATCACATTCCTTAATTTTTGTGTCTCTGTCAAGCGCATTATGTTTCGGAAACAAAAAAAACAAGAACGAATAGTTTCCTCAATTTTCTTCCAATCCCATCTGATCAATTGTGACAACTTCTCTTGTAGCTGTCTCATGAGAGACCATTTGAATATTAAACTCGAACAATTCAAGGAATGTATTCTCGAAGGCAGTTGCTGTAAGGTAAACATACGATTTTATTTCTCCACTTCGACAAATTCGTGCGCTATTGCAGAATATGGAGTTGAAAAATCATAGAAAATATGCGCTTCCTTTAAACGAATTTAAAATATTTCTCAAAAATAATCGTGAAAAAAAATCTTTCTCGGCTCTGATATATCAATTCCTCTTAAAGCAATGCCTTTAAAAATATGACAATAATTCTATGTTTCTTAATTTAATTGAAATTATTTTCTCTACATTCTTGGGAGTTTTCTAGAGAGATGGTGCATTATTAGTAATGTATGTATTAATCATGTGTAGAATTTGCTGTTCATTATCCAAATTTTAAATTTTTTTGCTGTCTCATTAATTATTGTTGGAATTTGATATTTCAATTCCCTTAAAAGCAATGTTTTGGAAAATATAAGTGCATGTTCTTTAATTTAAAAATATATAATTTTGTCTACTTTCTGGATAGATTTTAAGAAGGATAGCCTAATACTATTAGTGGATTTATTACTTATGTGAAGAATTTATAACTCATTTTCAATCTTTGTAAATTTTCAGATTTTCCTAAATTGAGATCTAATAAATAAATTCCCTTTAAAGCAATACCTTGAAATTTAAAGCAAGTCCATGTTCTTTAAATAAATTATAATTATTTTTCTCTATATTTTTACGAGATTTCTAGATGGTAAGTTTCTAGTAAGGTATCCATTACTTGTGTGAATAATTTTCAACTAATTTTCAGTCTTGGTAAATTTTCAGATTGTCCTAAACTGAGATCTAATAAACCAATTACCTCTAAAGCAATAACTTGAAAAATAAAGCGAGTCCATGTTCTTTAAATAAAATATGATTGTTTTCTTTAAATTTAAAAAATATCTAGAAAGTTGGTACATTGCTAGTAAGGGATTCATTAATGGCATGCAGAATTTGTAATTCATTATTGGTAAATTTTCAGATTATCATACATTGAGATCTAATAAATCAATTCCCTTTAAAGAAATGCCTTGAAAAATAAGCGAGTCTATGTTCTTTAAATAAAATAGAATTTTTTTCTCTACATTTTTACGATATTTCTACACATATGGTACAATACTAGTAAAGGATTATTTAATCAAGCTAAGAATCTGTAACTCATTTTCAGACTTTGTAAATTTTCAGATTGTCATATATTGAGAACTAATGTAGCAATTCCCTTTACCTCAATGCCTTGAAAAATAAAGCGAGTCCATGTTCTTTAAATAAAACACAATTATTTTTCTCTACATTTTTACGGGATTTCTAGAGAGATGGCACAATACTAGCAAGGGATTCTTTAATCAAGCGAGGAATTAGTAACTCATTTTCAGACTTTGTAAATTTTCAGATTGCCATAAATTGAGAACAAATATAGCAATTCCCTTTACCACAGTGCCTTGAAAAATAAATCGAGTCCATGTTCTTTAAATAATATATAATTATTTTTCTTTACATTTTTACGGGATTTCTAGACAGTGGCCCAATACTAGTAAGGGATTCATTTCTCAAGTGTAGAATTTGTTACTCACTTTCAATCTTGCAAAATTCTAAGTGTGTCATTAAAGTGTTTTGAAATCTGCTATATCAATATCCTTTAAAAGAATGCATTGAAAAATACAACTAGTGTGGTTTCTCTACTTTAAATATAAATATTTTTTTCTCTAAATTCTTTCCAGATTCTATGAGAGATGGCATAGTATTAGTATGGGATTCATTACTCAAGTGAAGAATTTGCAACTTAGTTTCGGCCATGCTAAATTTTCAGTGCGTCATAAATTATCCATAAAATCTGATAAATTAACTACCTTGAAAGCAGTGCCTTGAAGTATATAATGAATCCATTTTCTTAATTTCAAATAGCATTTTATGCGTTATTGTAAAAAATGGCTCATAAATTTAAATATATATTTCTTCTGTCCATTCTTGCTAGCTTTCAATAGAATAGCAATATAGTACTAGTAAGGGATTCATTACTCAAGTGAAGAATTTGTAACTCATTTTTAGTCTTGGTAAATTTTTACTGTGCCATAAATCTTATTTAATATCTAAGAAATCAATACCCTTTAACACTCGAAAGACGAGAAATTTTTTCTTTCGAAAAAGACTGAACGCCTTCATTTTGACGGATAAAAATAAAATCAAGAATTTTAAATATTTAATACTTGTTTAATAGTTAAATACTTTAAATTTTGAACCATTTCATACCAATATATATATTCGAGTTGCTAAGCTGAGTTCTTGGGCAGTTTGTGACAGAAAACTAAATGCATCAATTTATTTCATTTTCGTCTTAAACGATAGATTGTAATATGTAGATTTGTCAAATTCGGTTTTTGTAACCGCAATTTCTATTAATTAGCGATAATTTAGGATTAAAAACTGATTTCTGCACATACTCAGAGGAATGTTTAAATCTGTCTTTAGAAAGACACTGTTTCTGAGCATGCTCAGTGACATGTTTTAATGATAAACACGTTTATTCCGAGGAGTCTCTCTAGATCTCTGTCTGTCATTTTTATTTTTATTACAATTGTGCTTTTGAAATATAAGATTAAACCTGGTGCAAATTGTTTATTTCACGTTGTGTACTTAGTGATAATTTACAAATAGAATAATTGCTGTTTTGCGCATGCTCAGTGGCATTTTTAAATATGGCTTTAGATACTCAGTAAGCACGAGGCCGCTCAAACACATTAATTTGTTTCTGTGCATTATTATGATTTTCAATATTTGACAATTATGTGTTGAGTGTAATTTGTGTATTAGTACATTTATTTAATAATTAGCCACCATGTTTTTTCTGCTACCAACTAGTAAATTAGTATATATTTCGAAATATTTTTATGCGGGTATGCAGAGATGACAACCTGGTATGGTTTATCCGCATAAAAATATGCATGGTTTGTGCAAGTCCTAATATTTCAATTCCAATATTTCCGAAGAGCCATTATTTCTGTTATTTGCAAGAGAGGGAAGAAACGAAAAGTAATTAACATTCTTCCGGTAAGATTTCTGTCTGTTTTCTATATTGCCGACAAATTGACGGCTTTGTCGTAGTAAGTATACAGCACATTTTCTCCCCCTCTTTACTATCGAATATAATTTGTAAATGTGTGTGCATATTCCGCGTAAAATTAGAAAAAAAGTCATACAGTTTCAGAAGCTTGACAACATAAATACAGACACAGCGATCAATAGTATGTCTGAAACCGTCAAAATGACGGCAGCCGTCTTTCTAGTGTTAAAGTAAATCCTTTAAAAAATAAAATGAGTCCATGTTCTTTAAATAAAATATTTTTCTCTACTTTTCTTACGAGATTTCTAAAGAGATGGCATAATACTTGTTAGGGATTCATTTCTCAAGTGAAGAATGTGTAAGTCATTTTGAGTCTTGCTGAATTTTTTGTGTGAGTTGAACAATACTTGAAATCTATATTTCCAGGAAATGTCTTGAAAAGAAAAACCTAGCCCATGTTCTTTAATTTAATATAGTTATTTTAACGCAGGATTACTTTCTTCCATAACATTCCTCCGGAAAGCAAAATTTCAGACACTGAAACCGTCCGTTCGTACCTCGCGAGTTCTAATTTTAGCAGCGCGCCAAACCCAGTCTCTATCATTTGGATAAGTAGTAGACAGAAAAGTACCAAAATGCTCCAAAATTTTGACATTATATATATATATATATATATATGACGCGATTGCTACTCACCCATTCCCAGTACGTCATCTTAAAAACAAACTTACTCTTTCTTATCTCTATCTCTACATAATATCAAAGTTACAGCCCTTAATGAGTTAAAAGGCCGGTGGTAAAGAACTACACCTAATTACATCTAACATAGTTTATTTTCCCAATAAATTCCTACCTGATTCAATCTGATAATTTAATCCAGAATTCATCACGGTCCCGCGCGACGCGTGACCGTCATAATTAAGAATCTCCCGCCGTCTGACCAAAATGCTATTGTCTTTTACCATCTAAAGCCATCGCGCATGTCCATAAGAGCTTCGTGACGTCGCACTGTCGATGAGGCTGGAGCGTTTCTAATTTTGTTACTATTTATAGATTTCCTTCCTGGTTCTTCAATTTACGTGAATCAAGTTCACCCCGTAATATTTTTCTCTGCAATGCTTTTATCCCCATATGTCGTAATTTCATAGATTTAAATTGTTTATCCTTCTTTCTTTCTACATCCCTCCATATTTTAGCCTTACGTTTTGGCCTTACATATATATATATATATATATATATATATATATATATATATATATATATATATATATATATATACAAAAGAGGTAAGCAACGAAAAGTTATCCTACATTAATATTCCGCGGTAGTTTCGTTAGAAGAGCCTAGCTGAATTTTTCTTCCCTATGCGTTCTTGCTAGCTTGCTAGAGATATAGTATATTTCTAGGAGGGGATTCATCCCTCAAGTAAAGGATATGTAACACATTTTTAGTTTTAGTAAATTTCCAGTTTGTCATTAACTATCTTTGAAATCTGATAATTCAACTGCCCTTAAAGCAATGTCTTGAAGATTATATCGAGTCCATGTTATTTAATTAAAACATGTTACTTTTTCTCCATAATTTTTTCAAGAGAGATTACACAATACTGTTAAGGCATTAAATAGCCATGTGTAGAATTTGTAGTTCATTCCCGGTTTGCTAAATTATCATAAATTACCTTTGAAACCTAATTAATCAATTAACTTTAAAGTGGTGCCTTGAAAAATATGACGAGTCTATGATCTTTAATTTAAATACAAATATTTTTCTGAACATTAGTGCTCGCTTTCAAGAGATCTGGCACGGAATTACTCAAGTGTATAATTTGTAGCTCATGTTGAGGCGTGCTAAATTTTCAGTGTCTCATAAATTATCTTCAAAATCTGAATAATACATTAACTTCAAAGTGATGACTTGAAAATTATAACGAGTCTATATTCTTTAATTTAAATACAAATATTTTTCTGAACATTACTGCTAGCTTTCAAGAGAGCTGGTACGTGATTACTCAAGTGTGTAATATGTAGCTCAAGTTCAGTCATGCTAAATTTTCAGTGTCTCTGTGAGACACTGAACATTTTATCATAACTGAATTGATTTATTATCTTTGAAATCTGATTAATTAATTAACTTCAAAGTGATGCCTTGAAAAATATAACGAGTCTATGTTCTTTAATTTGGCACGAGATTACTCGTGTATAATTTGTAGCTCATGCTCAAACATGCTAAATTTACAGCGTGTCATAAATTTTCAATTATATGTGATCAATGAATCTCTTTTGTATGTGATAAATGAATTTTCTTCAATTCAATGGCTTGTGAAATATGACATGACCTTATTGTAAAATATGATTTTTAAATTTAATATTTTTTCTTTACATTTTTTTGAGATTGTTAGTTTAATAACATGATACTAATAAGGCATTCATTACTCAAGTGAAGAATTTGTAACTCCTTTTAACTCATTTTCAGTGTATCAGTAATGATCTATGAAATCTAATAAATCAATTTCAGATTTTAATAACTCCCATTAAAGTAATTTTTTAATCAGTTCCTTTAAAGCAACGCCTTGAAAAATAAAACGAGCCAATGTTCTTTAATTTAAATAAAGTTATTTTTTACTGCGTTCTATCTATAAAGAAAGCTAAATAGTAGTAAGAGATTCATTACCCATGTGAAGAATTTATTATTCATTTTCAGTCTTTCTAAATTTTCAGTTTGCCAGAAATTATCTTTGAAATCTGTTAAATCATTCCTCTTTCAAGAAATGCCTAGAGAAACATTAATGAGTCTACTTTCTTATTATTGTAGTACCTCCACTTTGAAAAAAAACATTCTTATTTAAATATAATTCTGTTTTATCTATTTTTTTTCATACTTTTAAGAAAGATAGCAGGATATTAGTAAAGGTTTCTAGTAAGTAAAGAATTCGTAACACTCGCTAAATTTTCAGAGTGTGGAAAATTACCTTTCGTGATGCTTTAGGAAATAGAATTTTTTGCCATACTAACTCTGAGTTTAAATCTCGCTTGAATCAAATGCTCTACAAACATTAACAATATTTATAAGAACGGAGATTTGTTTGCATAAAAACCCTTGAAATGCTTAGAAACGAATCCATAAATTCAAAATGACGTCATAGGACGTCACTTGGGCGTATAAGTTTTAAGTATGATGTCTCGACGTATGACGTCCTTTCAAAGAGAAATACGTCAAAGGCAAGGGTTTCATTTTACTATCTTTAAAATATAATCGTACGGAAACAATCAGAAGCAACATTTATATCCTTTAATGGCGTAAATAACGTAATAAATCAAAGGATTTTTAAATCTACTTTCTGATCTAGTTAAATAAAAGCAAAGAAAAATGTCCTTCTATTTTTGGATAACGACAATATCAGTCAAGAATCAATCTTCGAGAAAAACAGCGAAGATATATCATGAAGAGAAATTATGAATTCCGTATTTTAAAAACAGAAACGGATTGAAACGTTTCACAAAAATGCATCACAATAACCTTCATCTGCGATCAATATTAAAATGATTTGTTTACTAACTTATTTAATTTTGTTGAGTGACTCAATATTTCGTAGGTGTCTAGTCATTTGTTAGAATCGATAATGGACTTCATTTCAAATCATATTTTACTGAAATGAAATTTGACTCTATCTAATATGAACTTATTAACAAAAAAATCATTTTTACCACCTCATTAAGAAAAGTTAAATTTTAATGAAGAAATATTTATTCGCAGATTAAGCAGGTATCAAATTAGTTCCGTCACGAAAATCCTAAATTTGTTTCATGAAAGTTTTACCTCATTAGGAAAAATAAAATGATGCATTTTTAATGACACTTTCGATTTTGGTTAAATAACTGTAATTATGAATAATTACGAAACAGGATTTTAAAGCGAGTAATAGTTTCTATACCCAATGCTATAGTTAAAGGGAGGACCAAAACTACCATTGCATAACTTTACCAACGAATTCAAAGTTGTTATATTTTTAAAAAAAAGTGTCGTAAAAGCAGTTATATATATTTATATATATACACTATCTACCAATAAGTATTTGGACACCTGCGATAGAAAAGAAAAAAAATATTCATATTCAATAGTTGGAGGGCCTCCACGAGAGGTAATTCAGCCTCAATCCTCCGGGACAAGCTTTCCACAAGTCCTAGTATGACGGCTAGTGGTACTTTCTTCCACTCGGCTTGGGGAAGACATACGTTCTTTCACCGATATTGGACGGTTGTTGCACCCCTTAATTCGGCGATCCAACTCGTCCCAGAGGTACTCTATGTTGTTCAGGTCTGGGTTCTGGGCAGGCCAGTCCATTCGGTTAATCCCATTGTCACCATACCTTCCGTGGTGGATCTCGCAACATGACAGCTGGCGTTGTCGTCCTGGAAGTAACAAGGGTGCAACCCGTATAACTGCCACAACATAGGAAACACACTGCAATCCAAAATAGTGCACTAGGCGTGGGTGTTTTGCTTACCATGAATTGGAACAAAGGGTGCAAGTACATACCAGGAGAAACACAACAAGACCATAATTCCACATCCTCCGAACTTTACGGTGGGCACAATGCATTCTGGCAGACGGTGATTTCCAGTCAGATGCCAGACCCAGAGGCAGCATCCGAACGGTAGGGGGTTAACCTTGATTCGTTGCTCCAGAGCACCCGTTCCCACTAATCTACAGTCCACTTTCGAAGTGCTTTGCACCACCTTAACCGAGCAGCACGGTTGGACTTTGTCATCAAACGCTTAGGTGACGTTTATTGTCTTTCACAAATTTCGTGGACCATCCATGCAATATGGATTTAATTTGACTGTAAAGCACATAGGGGCGTACACTTTGATGATGAACTCTGCCAGAGTTTGAAGTTGGTTTGAAGGCTCTGAATAGCTGATGCATAAACGCATTATTCTATTTGCAGTTGTTAGCCAACGTGCATGAGACATTTTAACAGGGTGCTTTTGTGACAAACTTGATGAGCAGTTACCATTTGTGAAGGCTTGACAGATAAATATCCCAAAGGTACCGCTGGACTGTGCTAAGATCCTTTACGTTGATTTTCGGAAATTCACTCGAAAAGACTGCAAATCTCACAAGTGGGAAGTTTTCACAATTTGCCAATGCTTTTCCAATAGGACCAGAAAATGCATTAGGGCCACTCGTTCCACCATCCAAATGCTGCACTAAATGTCGCAGTGGCAACTCATTTGCGTGTAACTGGCAGATAAACCAGTGCAAGGGATTCTCAATGGCTTCCTCAAATCGGTGATTTACGCGCGTTTTATAGCCAGTATTAACGACTGTTACATCGCACTCTCTTGCTACTAGTTGATAAATGTCAATATATTTATTCTCGATGAATTGCAGCATCATTTGAGGAATGCTCAAAGCTGATGACGAGATTAGTGCTATGTGTCCAAGGTACTTTCTTCCGGTTCCTTAATCATTGTAACGTGTTCTTCCAGGATTGTTTTCTGGTGCATCTTTCTACCTACGCTCTCTTGCATTAGAGTTTTGTCCTTCCTTCCGTCAAAATAAAGTCCCTTCAGTGGTTCCAGATGTTTCTCATTTCCTTGGTGATATTCTGTCCGATTTTTTTCTCTCTTTTCCTATTTTATGTCTATCAATTTCATTTAATGTGTCTGTTTGGGTAACCATCCCCTAATCTTCCAAAAAAGCGCTTGCAATCAAGGCTCCAGCCTGATCTGAAACTCCGGTCCTGTCACAAGCTATAGTTACTGCTGGGTATCGGCTTCATCGTGACGTCTTTTCCCCTCAGATTGAGTCATCCTTTACGTGGATGTGGAAGACTTCAAGTAATATGTGTCACTATCGGAGTTATGTGGATCCACGTCAGAATCTGGATCAGGAAATGGAAGCCTAGATGGAGTAACAGATGGCGAAACTTTTATTTTAAGACTCACTGCTTCTGTCGACTTCCTATCGGCTTCCTGTTGGCTTCCTATCCTTTCTGCTTCCTATCGGCTCGTTTCCTCAGCTTTTCGGTTTCTTTTAAGTCGATTGCGCCTATGGACATTTGCCTAAGTGCCCGTTGGTATATAAGAAAAGTTATTTCAACTTCAACGATCCTTTTATGCTTTGGGAAAGAACATTTGTTAAAAGAAACACACTTACCTGAAGAAATGTCGAAAATTTTCTGTGAGTCTTTCACTAAGGTTTTAAGCTTCGTTTCTAAATTTGTTGTTGACAATGTTTTCATGCCAAAATATTTCTTTTCCTTTATGCACGCAGCGTGTCAGCTGCTGCCTTTCTGAATTAAGTTTCGAATTACCTAGTATTTTATTAAGAAAACGCGAAGAGCTGCATACAAAACAATGGAAATACACATTTTTAACTATACGCTAAAAAGCTGCTAAAAATCACGGGTGAAATGGAGACGGAAAATATTTTTTTATTTTTCCCAAAACTTTGCATACGTGACCTACCCACCAGTGCCCAACTTTTCCGCACTAGGGCAAAAAAGAAAATCGATTTCTTTTTCGCTCCGCCCTAACAACAGCCAAGACCATGGTCCGCGTTGTATCCGACGGATTGTAGGGCAGAAACGGACAATAGTGTACTTCAACTGACAGAAATCTCCAACTAAGGTTCGTCCCAACCGATCTCAGAGCGAACCATGCGCAGAAAATATCAGAGGATGGGATTACGTAGTAGGATGCCTGCGAGGAAACCTCTAATTTATGTCCAGAATACCAGAATTCGTTTGCAGTGGGGTATATAAAACCAAACTAGAGAAAAGAAGACTGGAAAAAGGTTATGTGATCAGATGAATCAGGCTATAACTTGTATTCCCCTGATGAAAGACGTCGATTTCGGCCAGAAGTCCATGAAGCCATGAATCCATCTTGCCTTGTTCGCAATATGCGAACAAGGCAAAATGGGACTGGTTGAAGTATCCTGGTCTGGGTCATGTTTTGCTGGCATGAATTTGGTTCCCTAGTGTTCGCTGAGGAAAACATAAGGCCATGAAATACCTGGATATACTGGCAGATCAAGTTCTTCTTGCAATGTTACATTTTTGCTCCGCAGGTGACGGATACTTCATGGACGATAATGCTACATTGTGCCAAAATCATTTGACATTGGGTCATTGAAAATCAAACAGATTTCCAACAGCTTCCCTGACCACTGAAAAGCCCGGATCTTAATCCAATAGAAAATATTTGGGACATGTTGGAAAGGCGTATCCGACCGCAGTCTCCTCTTCCAACCAATTTACAGAATCTTAAGGTCTGTGTAGCCAATGCATGGTATTTTCTGGAAGTAAAATGCACTCCATAAGGTTGTACAATCGATGCCTTCACGAATACGGGCTGTTATCCGGGCAAAAGGAGGTCCAATAAAATATCAATATTAGGTTTCAAATTCATCAGCCAGTACATATAAATAAATAAATAAATATATATATATATATATATATATATATATATATATATATATATATATATATATATATATATATATATATATATATATAGATACATATGTATATATATATATACATATATGTATTTATATATATATATATATATATATATATATATATATATATATATATATATATATATATATATATATATATATACATATATATACATATATATATATACATATATATATATATACATATATATATACATATATATATATATACATATATATTCATATATATATATATATATATATATATATATATATCTATCTATATATATATATATATATATATATATATATATATATATATATATATATATATATATATATAATTGTTTCTATATTACCTCTCCTGTGCAAGTCCGGCATCTGGTTTGTTTTTTATTGTACGCTTAATTGTTTGTAATACGATACTATGATTATATATTTTCAATTAATTTGAAGCTAATATTTCATAACGGGTAAAAATATATTTAATTTTATCAATATAATTTGCATATAAGACACTCTAAGAGGAAATAATAACTTTTAATCGAATAAAGTTAATAGTAATTTTTAATTACCTCATCCTAATTACAAAGTATATTAAATGTTAAAAAAAGTTTTTCTACATTCTCCGCAATTTTAAAATTTGAATTTTATAACTTTTTAAATACTTTTCCATCGAAATTCGAAAGGTTAACGTTGAACTAAAATTTTTGCAATAGTAGCAATTTCTATAATCTAGTGCAATTAAGGAGAAGTATATCAAACAATTCCATTTAATAAACGTAGAGCAAATATTCCTCAGAATTTTAAATTCATATAGCGTATTCATTAATTTCTGGAAATGATATTTGCAATTTAATTTACGAATGAATATTTCCCCAAAGAATGTGGATACTTTGGTCTTATTTATTTGGAGCTTTGAACAAAAATAATTTCTGATGTATCTTTTGAAGTACTTAAGAGGGCAATAAATTTCTATCAAATTGTTTATGATCATGACTATTACTGCGGTAGGAATTCCGTTCATTATGGTATCGGAAAAAATAAAATTAAAAGTAATCAACAGTATTTATAATAACATCATTGATCAGTTTAAAAATTAAGCCTTAAGCCTTGCTGTTTGGCTTGAAAACGTATAGTGGCGAATATTAAAATATATATATATATGTACACACACTACCCTACAATAATGGACCTTACATGAAGATGTTACGGTATAAGGAAAGAATGCTTATTTTAATAGAGGGATGGTACCCCAAGTGCTCCAGTTACACAAGCAACCCTTCTGGGCATACTTTCAACAAGGTTTTGATACACGGTTATGAGAATTTGTGACCATTCCTTCTGCAAGACTGTCGCCAGCTCAGCAGTAGATTTTGAGCGTCGTTTCCTGGCCCAAAAGCTTCGCTCTAACTCTTTTCACAAATGTACTATCGGGTTTAGGTCGGGACTCTGAGCGGGCCAGTGAAGACGTTTTACATTCATATCTTGATACCACTTCTTGACAGAGGCTGCAACATGACATGGAGCGTAGTCGTTCTTGAAGTAACATTCGTCTATTCCATAAAACTGCCAGAGCATAGGAGAAACCTGATTGTCAAAATGTCCATGTAGGCGTTCAATTTACCAGGAACAACATGCAAAGGTCCCAGGACTTAGCACGAAAAACACCCAAAAACATGTATCCTTCCACCACCGAATTTGAGAGTTAGAATGAAGCACTCGGTTAACAGACGCTCGCCTGGCATTCGCCAAACCCAATCACACGCACCCGAGTGGATAAAGGGTGCAACGTGACTTTTCGCTCCATAAAACAGATTGCCAGTGGTCCACAGTCCAGTTTCGACTTTGCAAACAGCAAGCAAGTCTACTGGCATTGTTGGATGGTGTGATGTTTGATCTGTGTGCAGTAATACATCCGTGGATATTGAAGACGTGCAGTTTCTTCTGCAAAGTATTGGTTGTGCATCATAATTCCGGCTGGCTGTAAAAACTTACTGTTGATGATTTGGAGTGGTTTCTTGCGGTTTTTACGAACCTCACGTTTCAGGACATGCCGATCCCGTACGATCAATTTACGGCGACGACCAACGTGTTCAGTTCATGTCTTCCACTTCTTTACGACATCACCAACAGTTGACCGTGGCTGTGATATTTCTACCGCAATTGCGCGAATAGGCTTCCTACTAATGTGACAACCAACTATAACACATCTTTAAAATCACTACGTTCCTTTAGTTTCGGCATATTGTCACAATTTCACACAGAACAAACGACGTTATTAACGTCGTATTTAACATAATTTTGACTTAATATAATATGCATTAAATATAAAGCATTATTTTGTTCTTCAAATATGTTTCATAACATTAAAATTACTATTTCGAAAATAAAGTAATTTAAAAATACATATTCATGAGGTATGCGAGACGAGATAAAGTTGAACATAGAAACTAGTAAATTGTTAATGTTTACAAAACAAATACACTAGTGTTGAAAATTAAGAGAATTTGCACATTTTATTGAATTTTTGGAGAACTAATGGATGGATTTTAATGTGTATCCGACAACGTTTAAAACGTCGATTTTGATGAAAATGTCAACATGTGTTTTTTAATTTGTGCTTCTTAAAGACCGTGCATTTATCTTTCCAAATCTGCTTTTATATTTTCTCTACGATAAATAGAAATGAAATTATAGCGATTTAAAAAATAGTCGCAGAAGTTGTTTAGACCGGAAGTGAAGAATCCGAAACCGGAAGTAGTTAGAAAATCTTATTTTTTTAAATAGTTTTGGGATATTTTTAGGTTTTAAAGTTTAAATTATTCACAAGTCATTGCTACTGTATGGACTCACCTATTTTTGCTATTTTACAAGTAATGTTTTCTATAAGAAATTGGCAACAACTACATTCTCAGCGATTGTGTTTACATTTCGCTACGCACTTGTTCGCAACGTGAGTTCGCTAATTACTTGCATTATAAATCTATTTTTCTCTTACAATTTGTTTGGGAAAGTTTATTTTTTCTATTAACATGGGAAATTCAAGGAATTATTCCCGAAAGAAGCGTAAGTTTACAGGAAAGCGCTTCACAAAAAGCGATCAGCATACAGAAGCTGTGATGATATCTGAAAGCGTCAATACTGCGAGCTCGTCAAAACTTCTCGGAAATAAAGTTATTCCCGAAATTTTAAAGACAAATTCTGAAAATGAACTATACGGTAATCGTATTTCGGATCTTGAGACATTAATAACTGTTTTTTCATTTCGTTGCTGCCCCATGTGTTTGAATAATGATTTAGTTTTGACTGAAGATTCCACTTTTGGTCTGTGTTCCAACTTCCAGCTAAAATGTAATAAATGTACATTTATAAAAGGTTTCTCCTCAACTAAGAAGGTGCAAAATAAAAACGTCATCAATACTCAGTTGGTATGTGGTCTGCGGCTTAATGGTAGAGGATTTTGTTCAGGGAAGAAACTCTGCAGTATTTTAAACCTACCCTATCTTTCAAAGGGAACATTTCGACGAACAGAAGAAAATATGTTGAATGTTGTATCAAAAGTTGCAGAAGAAAGTATGATAGAAGCTGCAGAAGAAATTAGAAAAAATTATAAAGATGTTGTAAAATGCGGGGTGTCAGTCGATGGCATCTGGCAACGACGTGGGTTTTCATCTTTGAATGGCTGTGTGACTGCTGTCTCCACCAACAGAGGGCAGATTTTGGATCTTGAAATGTTATCTCAGCATTGTAGAATTTGCCAGAAATCCAAATCGAGTGGTACAAAGCACCCGCATGTCTGTAGCAATCACAAGGGGTCAGCCGCAAGTATGGAGACTGTGGGATTCTATAGAATCTTTGAAAGATCAAAGGCATTACGAATTCTTCAATATACCGACTATTATGCTGACGGAGATTCTAAGGCTTATATAAATGTTAAAGACATAAATGGACCAGATTCCGTCACTAAATTAGAGTGCATTGGCCATGTGCAGAAGAGAGTGGGAAGTCGGTTGAGGAAGCTAAAGAAGACCCAGAAAGGCCTCGGAGGTAAAAGTAAACTTATGGATGCTTTCATAGATAAATTGCAGAACTACGGAATAGCTATCAGAAGTCACAACGGTGGCGATGTAAAGGATTTACAAAGCGCTGTAATTGCCGCATTCTTTCACGCCTGTTCAAGTAAGAAGCAGCCGATGCACGGTCAGTGTCCTATAGGACCAGATATCTGGTGCAAGTACCAAAAGAACAGAGCGTTAGGGGAGAATTATGATGATAAGTCTGCTGGTCTTACTAATAAAAATATGGATGTCGTAAAACCAGTGTATATGGAACTCTGTGATGAGCATCTGCTTAAGAAATGTTTGCATGGCATGACACAGAACAATAATGAAAGCTTCAATAATGTTCTGTAGCAAATTATACCCAAATATACATTTGTGGAGATAAAAACATTGAGATTAGGGGCATACCTTGCTGTTTTACAGTTTAATAAAGGATTCACGAGCATAATAGCTGTATTGGAAGCAATGGGCTTAACTTCTGGACAGTATATGGTTGAGGGATTGCGTCTTATTGATAAAGAGCGAATCCACGATTCTCAGAGACATTCCTTACCAGAAGCAAAAATGCTCCGAAAGAAATTACGGGCTAAAATAAAAAAATAAAAAAATATGTGAAGGATGAAAATTCCGAAGCTGGAGGATTTTAAGCTGTTTTTATGTTTAAATATATACTTTTAAGTACATGTCAAAACTTTAAATGCGTTTTCTGAAAAACTTGTTTTTTATCAAAAAGACTACACGACTATTGTGATATCTCAAAATATAATCAGGATATATGTATGAAATTTTTCAGGTATGTTTTTCATAATACTAAGAATGTAATGACCTACAGATTAGGCTCTAGGTATATTATTTGTTGATTTATAACCGTATTTATAAAACATCTCGTGAAAAATTACTGAAATTTTATATGTAACTGTATACGAACACCTTTATTCTTTTTAAATTTCAAAATATTGATTAGTTTGTAGGTGATTACACTCTTGAGTGCATTGCGCACGTATGATAAAAAAAGCAATGCTGTATGCATAATTTTTTAGAACCGTTTATGCTAAATTTTGCAAAAGTTTCACCTAAATTCTTCAATTTTGTAAAAAGTTGCATAGTTATGGTGCATTTTTTCCTCATTTTTCCTATTTTTATGCTATATTCCACTGAAAAATAACAAATAAATTTTCACGGGTCAAGTTTTTGAAAAAAAGTGCTCCTAACGTAGTAGGATACCTTAATGAAATTTGGTATGGATACAGAGTTATATAAGACAACGAAATTTTACTATACAACAATCGTGGTACTCACTGATAATTCGTCAGATAGGCTCCTTACCACAGAAATGGCTAAAACCACGTAGTAAGATCGAACATAAAATTACTCTAATACATGGGGTATGGACCACTCTCACAGTCATACCGGTCTCACAACTCGATGTCATACTGGAAACGAGGGTGTTTGATAAGATTATGTGGCTGTCGGTCCCACTCCTACAACACCGCAGTTTTCAGCTCCTCTATGGTTATGTTCAATAGGGTTTTGGTCTGGATATCTCGCTGGCCCATTCGTACGGCGAATATTTGCACTTTCCAGGTAATCTTCGACTAGGTGTGCCTTAGGTGGACGAGCTTTGTCTTCTATAAAAATTAAACCAAATTGTGCCCCTGAAATATCAAATATAGGGCAGTACGATATCATCCTTGTAAATTTCACCAATCAGGGACCCTCTGTCAAACACATGGTGAGGTGTGCGGTCGTCCAACACGATGCCTGCCCAGACCATGACACCTGCTCTGCCAAAGCGGTACCTTTTACAGATGCTGGAGCAAAGGTATCGGGTCCCATGTCTTTCCAGATGATGATACTTCGAGAATCAGTGTCCATAATGAATCGCGATTCTTCTGCGAAGAGAACGTCACACCAATTGCAGTCTTGTCCATGGATGTTCCTGTCTGCATCATGCTAAACGGTCGCATACCTCTTCATGTGTTTGACAGAGGTTCCCTGACTGGTGTGATGTATAGGGATGATATCTTACAGCATCGCCTTTTCAGTGATGCAGTTGGACCTCATTTCATTTTTTATGAACAATACTCCTACACATAAGGCTTACCGGGTCGAATATTACCTTGAAAGTGAGTATTTTTACCGTATGGATTGGCCAGCCAGATATTCAGACCAAATCTCTATTGAACACGCCAGAGATTCTCTTGGGAGTGCAATTGCAGTCCACCCTCCCGAGACCCATCCAGTGACTGAAAACTTTGTTGTTGAAGGAGTGGGACGAACTACCACAGGAACTCATCAAACTGTCTCGTTTACAGTATGGAATCGCACTGTGAGAGCTGTGTGTTTGTGAGAGGGGTCCACACCCTATATTAGATTCATTACATATTCAATCTTGCAACGAGGATATGGACATTCCTGCGTGGATGAGCCTAACTTACGATCATGAGTGCGTACCATAGCTGTTTTATGGTATATTTTTTTCTGTTATATAACTGTGTAATCATACCAAGTTTCCTCAACCTTATACTGTTGAGTTTTCGCCTTTCGGTTCTTTTTTTTTCCCGAAGAGCGTTTCGAAGGATGTGCGTTTTGAAGGAACATTCGAAAACTCGAGTTCAATACAGTTCAGTTATTTAAATCAAAATAAATAGTACAAAATAAGTGAAACACAATTTTTAAGACTAAATACGTATATGTTTATATAACGTGCAGATGTGTTTGTTGATAAACTTCTTATAGTATGATTTATTTTAAAGCAAGGTGATAGGCAAGGGGTATTACACACTTCACAGTATTTACACCATATAGTCTATTGATCACTTAGTCCTCTATAGTCTTTTCATCAATTTTGGTCATCGAATAAATCTGAATAATCACTCTCAGAATCACTTGAAATGTCATATGAAATAGCCTTTAGCTTTCGAAAACCCAAAACTAACGCCAATTTATACTGCTTTTATTCTCAAAATAATCATCTAAAAATCTACTGCTTATCAGGATAAATTATATTCGAGTGCCATTAAGGGCTGTCATCTATGGATGAATAAAAAAATCAATTTAGAATGCGTTAAACACGTTTGTAATGTGCAAAACATTGAAAAATCCGTATAGACGAGTCCACCGCGTTAGTAAAGGTGGGGAAAAGAGTCTGTTGAACGCTCTGAGCGCTTTCGAAACGGTCTAAGGGTTAAAATCTGCCTTTTAGTTCACCAGAAATTCGACAAAAATTCTCTTAATTTTGAACACCAGTGTATATATGGATTGAAATACTGCGTTTCATAAAATTGTATACTGCAGTTGACTTTTCATGCATCTCTATGCGTAAATTTTCGTAAAACATGCGAATCGTCAAGCTTGTAAGACGTCATACTTCGCTACAATTAAGGATGCAATTTTTTTAATATTATTATCCATCCATGTTGCATTCATGCATTAGTTTACGAACACAGTTCTTTATACATTGTGAAAAATAATTTTATGTATCTTAGGACATTTGAAAATATGGAATTATATTCATCATTATTTACATTATTTATTTTTCTAAGGTTCTAAAGTTTCGGATAGAAACTTATTTTTATTACTTTTGTAACCGGATTATGTGAATTTAAATTTTATTTTTTCCAACAGAGACAAAATTTTAATCTCTAATCAAAACTCAAATTCGAATAACAAGTTTTCTCTTAAATATTTTAAAATAATGTTTATGAATCTCTGGAGTATAATACTTTCTGTGAAATTTGAGAAACAGGAGATACATTTTTATACCAATGTTTGGCTTTTCTTAAAATAAATATATAATTGATATTTATTATTTTTTTTCCATTTAATAATACTATTGTAAATATATATCATGTTCGCTCGTCAAGAACTAATCTATCCTTAATTAACATAATTCCTCAGCAAACTTTAGAATTTTTAAGTTTTACTAATAAAGGTCACTAATTTGTAGTACTTCTTTTTTTAAATGTTTTCCTCTAATAATGGAACTGTGCAAATTACGTAAATAACGTTTGCTTATTATATTTTAATTCCTCTCTACTAACAAAATTTTACGGCGTGAGATAAGATTTTTTGCTAATCAAAATGAATTAATTATTTGCAGATAAGTGTATTAAATATAAAATAAAATTATAGATAACAATGAAATTTTTTACTAAAGTATAACAGCATTAATAGATAACAGTGACTTTTTCCTCATTGATAAATTGCAGCAAATCAACAAATATATTGTTTATTCCTTTCAGAGGTGAATTAATTACGTTTATACCGATAAGATTGATTAACAATTAAATAAAATTAATTATAACTATTAAATATTTTAATGAAAACCAACAGCATTAAAAGATAGCAATGACTTTTGCTTTATTGATACATGGCCATAAATCAACAAATGATTTGTTTTATCATTTATAAGTTGAATTAATTACGCATATGACGGTAAGATTTTTTAAACAATTAAATAAAATATTAAATAATATTTTACTAAAGTCGAACTGCCTTAAAAGATAACAATGAATTTTGCTTTATTGATAAACTCACCGAAAATAGACTATGTCAAAATTATTTACATATGTGACGATCAGATTTTTTAACAGCTAAACAAATTATTAATGACAGTGAAATATTTTAATGAAGTCCAACAGCATAAAAGACAACAATGCCTTTTACCTTACTGATACAATTGCCGTAAATTAATTAAAGCATTGTTTAGCCATGTATCAGTTAAACGTGCTTTTCTAAGTTATATATGTAAATTTTCCAAACTCCAGAGAAAAGTTCATTTGAAAATGAGGCTAAATAAATTTATTTTTTGTCCCTGAGTCTAGCCTGAATTTCCTTTACATGTGTTTTCATCGCTGATGGGCAAACTGATAAAGGAAGTGCATTGTCTATTTTCCTTGAGGAATTTTATGTAACAACCTGTGAGAAGAAGTGATGCCAAACGGTGATATATTTTGACAGTACGTAGAATGTGATTCTCGCTTTCCAGTGTGAGTTCTGTGAACGGAATGGTACAACAGTCATATTAACTAGACCGAACTTTTAAGGAAGTTAGAGAAGGCATTCTGTTCTGCAATGTACCCATGTTTTATAAATTTGCCATTTTTAAACATTGCAAAATCCTGTTTAATTCAGGAAAATTTTTATGTGAATATAAAATTGGCATTAACTGAGAACTTTATTTTTTTTTTTTAGTTTATGTATTGAATAAATTTTACATCAATAGAAATCTAGAGAGATTTTTCTGGCAAAAGATATATTGATTTTAAATTAAATTTATATCAGCGTTAAGGTAATTTATTTTTTATGTGGATCAATGTTACATAGCATTAATATCTTCAACAACTTTCATTTGAAATAATTTTCATTTTATTCATACGTTATTTGTGAATACAGATTTATTTTCGTTTAATCTCACATCAAGAAATAAACGATACATGTATGTGACTGGTATTTCACTTAAACAAACAGTAATATATTGATACTCCTACACTAAGAATTACAACACGAAATACAGTTATTTCAGTAAGAATTTGTCGCGTTATTAATTCAGATAAATTAAGAATATGGATAATATGCTTTTCACTCTTCGTATAATCGGTAATTTTTAATATTTTTGACACTGAATTTCTTTGCATGTGTGCTTTATTTAAACAGTATTTGATTTTTTTTCGAATAATTATACCTGTCCTAATAATATTATATGCAAATTATTACACAATTTAATAATTTGAAGCTTTAATAGGCATAATCACGTATTATTTAGCGTGTTTTATTACGATAAAAATTCTGCACTTAAAGTCAAAGTTATTTTACCTGATTTCTTTACATAGGTACATTATTTTAAACGTATTTGAATTTTTGTCAATAATTCTCTGTGCCGTAACACTATTTATTTTTATAAACAGTTTAATAATGATCATAGGCAGTTATCATAGGCAGGATCCTGTATTATTTGGCAGGTTTCAATTGGATTAAAAAGTCATACTAAATCATCAAATAAATATAACAGGATTTATTTATACAGTCTGTGTTTAAATGTTTGGCAATAATTACGGCCATAATAACTTAACGTAGGATTACGTACCTCCATAACGGTCCTTCGGAAAGGAAAATTTCAGACGCTAAAACCATCCGTCCGTCCGTCCTCGAGAGATATAATTTTGGCAGCGCGTCAAACCCAGTCTATCGCTTGGACAAGTTAAGGAGACAAGTGCCATGATGCGTCAAAATTTTGCCATATATATATATATATATATATATATATATATATATACATACATACGTACATATATACTATAGATACATATATACATACAAAGATATAAGCAATGATAAGTAATCCTACGTTAATAACCCGTGGTAGTTTCGTTAGAAGAGAATACCTAATTTTTTTTTTAATATTTCCTTTGATAAACAGTTAAATAATTCAGAGTTATCATAGGCAGAATCACGGGACGAGTAGGACGTTAGTGAACCATCCACCATCTGGGATTTTTATAAAGCCAACATTGGCTGATTAAAAATACCTGAGAAAATCCCCCAATGAGATGGTGATTTTTTAAAGCCAATATTGGCTGATTAAAAATATCTGAGAAAATCCCCCAATGAGATAAGGATTTTTTAAAGCCAACATTGGCTGATTAAAAATATCTGAGAAAATCCCCCAATGAAATGGTGATTTTAAAAAGCCAATATTGGCTGCTTAAAAATATCTTAGAAATCGCCCAATGAGGTGGTAATTTTTTAAAGCCAATATTGACAGCTTAAAAATATCTTAGAAAATTCCCCAAGGAGATGGTGATTATTTAAAGCCAATATTGGCTGCTTAAAAATAGCTGGGAAAATTCCCAAATGAGATGGTGCCCCCAAAACCCAACTTCCTCCCCAGTCACGTAATATTTGTCTTGTTTCAATCGAACAAAATTCTTTACATAATCGGTAAAGAAATCTTACAGGTTTTCTTTATATTAGTGCATTACTTAAAATGTATTTCAATTTTTGCCGAAAATTCTACATGTCTTAACAGCTTACTATATATTCTGATAAACACTTTAAAAAAAATTTCACATGCATTATTTGCCTGTTTCAATTAATAAAATTCCACACTAACTCATCAAAAGGAATCTCAGTTTTGTAACGGAAATTTAAAAATTCCTATCTCATCCAGAAGATACTGAAATTAGTTTGAAACTGATTTAATCTGGATTCTTCTCTCGGGACAATGGTTAGAGGCGTTATCACGTAAATTACAGTTGTTACAAAATATTTCAAAATGTTATTTAAGAATACGGACATATAAAGTATTTCTCAGACTTTGAGAAATATTTATTGGAAAATCACATTATAAAGTGTAGACTGGAACGCAGTTGGAATCACTAGTAAATGTAATAGCTGATTAATTTTGAAACGTTTGAAATATTTTGTATTTTTTTAAGCTTTGCAATTCTGGGAGAACTGGTAATTAAACGATTCTTTAAACTATTCCAAATTTTGCAAAGTATTTCTTAAATTAACATATGGAGCATAAATTGTTCATACTCATCGTATAAAATATAATTGGACAGTGTTCTGTAAGAAGAAACCAACTAAAAATACGTTGAAACTGAGAAAATTGAGTTTTAATACAGCATTAAACAAAAAATTCCAGTTGCTGATGATTGGTTCTCTAGTTAATGAAAAGAAAGTTATTATTCTAGAACAATAATAATTTTTTCCTACATTGTTAAGACTGCTGTGTACGAACCCTATTGTATTATCTCACTTCAATTTAAACTTATGGAGAAAATGTGTCCAAGGATTTCCGACTTGGATCGACAGATATTAGTAAAGACTGTACTCCGTAATAAAGAAATTTTACACCTTTTGCATTTTTCTTTTTTTTTTAATGCAAAAGGATATTTCAAAATTTAAATTACTTGAGGAAAAATCTGGTGTAGTGTGTTTTAAACTCTCCTAATTTCCTTTGGTGGACGAAATTTATATAATTACAAGATAAAAAGAACTTTTTATATACCATGTTTTGAAATTTTCTGTTGAATCATATAAACTTGACAATTCTATGTATTAATAGATACTTTTTAAATTTTTTTTTGATGAATTATCCCATCAACTTGAAAGAAAATGAAGTTAATTGGAAGTTAACTTTCATATAACTTTTCGTTCCCGTTCCGGCCCGTTCTGCACCAGTCTACAAAACAAAATTAACTGAAAATGGATTCAATTCTGCTTAAAGATGGCTAAAAGTATTAAAATAATGCATTGTCATCGTGTTCTGAGCTATTCTAAAAGTTTCAAAAGTCTATATAGTCGGGAAGTTAGTTAAAAATTGATTGCAAGATTTGTACTTGACAAACACACAAACATACAAACAAAAAAGCAAGTTAGTAAAAACATGGTAAAAATGAATCATGTTGTAAAGTGCAGAAAAGTCCAGGCTATCTGAAAATACCACTTGTATTGGATTATCAGCATTTATGTAGTTGTAAATAGTAGACACATTTTCTCCATAGGGTCCCCAGTAGGGTTAGCAGACAGCCGACTTAATCATGTGACGCACCGTACTGACTATTTTACTCAACTTTTAAACTTTCTTCAGATGGTTCTTTGATTCATAACGTAGTTCAAGTTTTATGTGGTTATAAAAAATGCCTAAGTTCTATGTCATTTAAAAAAGGTAGTAAAGATTTCTGAAATTACCTTATTCTTTTCTTTGTTTTTGAGATTTACTTACAGTAAACAAGGTTTGAAGTTAATGTTATTTACATTCTTTGACTCCGAAGTACTTAAATGTTCGTTTACGTTGTTGTTCAGTAGAAAGAGTAAATTAATGCCTTAATTAAAAGCAACTGTTTATGTATATCCCGTCTTACCTTTCTAATGCATTCCAGATAATTTTCTAGTAGTATGAGCTTATATTTAATTGTTTTTTCTTTGCTATGTTAACTTGAGCGCATTTTCTGCAGTGACTGAAGAGGAGAATTGAACATAAAATCGTTATCATAATCGAAATGTTGATTTGTTTATTTTCTGTGGATCTGGAATTTTAAAATAAAGTGCACTAGAGAGGTATTTGCATGTGAATGTTTTTCACTTGTTATTTGCAAGATCTCATTTTGTGTTAAGTTTCAAAACATATGTGAATAATAATAAATGATTTACAATACCTGAAGAATCAAGACTCTATATTTAAGCAATGCTCAGCGTCAACTTCAGATAAGAGAAAAAAATCAAGCCATTCGATTCGATTGAATCATAAACCTCAGTCATATGTTCTCTGCTACATTAGGAAGTTGAACATACGCACATTGCCACCAATTTGGCATATGTACGGAAACGTATTCTACTAAATAGCACATACATCTGAAGGCAAAAAAATATGAAAATCAAAACTGATACCGAAAACCTGGCTGAAATATGTGATATATGTTCGTTTTTAGAGTAAATGACATTTTATAAGGAAAATGATGTTGTATAAGCGGCAAATAAGTAATGAAATGACTTTTTAAAAAGGTGCATTTTCAAAAACTATTGTCCTGATGAATTACACCTGGCATTCGGTACCGGACCCTGTGGGATAGAATCCCATTATTACCATGGGTGTTAATGAGCCTCCTGATGAGCCATCGTGTATCAAAAAATGACCGTAGCGTTCACGTATTCTCAACTTGCTAACCAACCAACCAGATGATTTTATTAGATTTTTCAAGCAGTGTATTTCAGCTGTAATTTCAGATCGGTTGATATAATGACGCCAAATTTCTGCGCTAAATGCGCATTGTCTCAGGTCATACAATTTTCATTTATTTGTGTAAATTGTTGGTCCTTTACTATTTATAATTTCTGCCACTGAAACTGTCAGTTCAATCCTTCATGAAAGAGATGGTACTAAAAGTCATGGTAAAAAGTAAATTCCACTGTAAAAAATCCCTTGATAAACTTGGAAGGATGATATGAATGATAGGAGAGCAGGACATTGAACATTGCAATTGTAGGTTCTAGGGGTAAAACCACTTTACTCCAAAAACCTCGTTTTGAGAAAAACGAATTTGGAAAGTGGAGTAACGTGGTTTTTCTATGGAGAGCTGAAACTTTTTCGCCATTTTTAACGGCTTTAAAGTGATTATGCACCAGATATGAAAGCAAATGGTATTAGTACTCCTTGAAAGCTACAAGATGGCACTGTTAACTCATTTTCGCAAAAATGGCTGTAAAGTCGTTTAGCCCTCGGACCCTTCAATTGTGACAAGTATTTGAAAATTATAATAGCTTGTGTTGCAGCAGAACTTGTTCAATAGTATCTTGTTAAATAGTATCTTCAAAATTGGGAGTTAGTATCTCCATTAACTGAAAATTTGCGCCCAGTTGTAATTAATGGGTCTCAGGTGACACAGCCGAAATGATAAAGTACACTTCAATACTCAAAGATCCTTTCATGGATCTCTGAGGATTGCAAGCGTACAGCGTAGCTCGGAAAATAAACATTCTCTTTTGTCTTCACGAACGGATAGATTATGAGAGAACATATTTTACGACGTTTACAGTCTTGATTACTGAATCCTTTCAAAAACGTGATGCTTTATCTAGAATTGTTTAGGCCGGTCTGTGACATCAATATTTTTTCCTCTCTCTGCTATCTTGAAGTTCGAAGTAATAATAAAAGATTTAAAGGTTTTCTTTTTTCACCAATAAAAATGCTTGTAAAGACTGCTTATCGAAGGATTTGGAGAGGAAATGCTTAATCGTGTGATTGGTGATTATTTTGCATAAAACTATTTGAAATTCAGCATCCAAGTTAGGTTAAATCTAAATTTCAGTCACTCAGAAATGACTAAATCACCTGTAATCTTTATAGGACACTAAAGTTTTCATTTCACTAATATAGAAGTCATTATTTCAATAAATTTTATATAGGTGTATTCATCAAGTTTTACGTTTTTTGATTTTTGATTTTTGAATTTTTACTTTCATTTCATCACTCATACTTAAATCTATCCATTAGTACAATATAAGTAATTGCAGTTCCAAAGTAAGCTAAAATAAATTGTTTGTTAATGTGTATACCAAATACCGTCATTGAAGGTGCTTTACCGGTATTGGCCACGAAGAGCAGTTGTGTTATATCTGTTGTAGCATTATCTTCTTTAGCTGACATTGCCTCTTCTGCTATCTCAGAGGCTTTTTCATGTACATTCACTGCTGACAGCAACAAAATTATGCAGGCAGTCATGTTGATTATAAATACCAAATATCCAAACATGCTTACGTAAAGATGTGTATTCATCAGTGTTGGTTTAAAGTAAGCATTATATATCCTGAGCAATGAAGACGTATTATAGAGGAGAAAAATAAAAACTAAATTACGTAAATGACTGTCTACGTCTGCAATAACTTTTTTCAATGACCTGTATTCTTTAATTAGATAATAATAGTTACAAACAGACTCTGGATTTAACAGCTTTTTGAAGGATATCAGATCCGATCTAAGATGAACACATATAGTTATGTAAAAAATACTAAATGTACTCAAAGGCATCAGAATCGTAATAACATAAACAAATGAATGTATGTTATGAAATAGTTGGATTTCGATCGTTGATGATGCAATATATCCAAAGGTAAATTCTTCTATGTATAAATTATGGCTCATCCCTACATTTTTCAGTATGGAAAAAGTAGTCATTGCAATGTAGATAAATATGTGAGCTACAACCCAAAGAGTGAACAGGAAATAAAACTTCCGGTTCACAGGCTTCAGATTAAATACTCGACTTGCCACATCGAAAAGTTCAGGGATGGATATTGTAATCAAGATCCTGAAAACAAAGCATGTTACGTCAGTGAAAACGGTCCCTAAATAATCGACATTCTCTCTTTGTTTCTTAGAAAACGCCATAGATATCAAAAACAATGCATGAATGACACATATTAGACAACTTACCCCGGTCATGATATAGCCTTTTGTCGTGTTTCTGTTGAATGGGGAACGTGGGTGGTAAATTATACAGAACAGAAATAAAGTATGTAGTATTTTGAGGATACTTTCATTATGCTTGCGAGAAATCTCAGCAGTCACATCCCTTTGAGCTCGTGGAACACTTATCACCATTTTTGGTTCTTTTCTAAACATTTGTAGTAAAAGATAATATTAATAAAATCCTTTGCAATTGCACATTATTTTAGTGGAACTTGAAAATAAATTATACAAATGTATTTAACCCTGTGCTTTACTGGACGTCTGTTGACTTGCTCTAAGAGAAATATTGTTACCGCTTCTAAACGTTTTAAGTTCGTGCACTTCTTATCGTGATTCTAGGTTATTTTTTATACATTTATAGTAAAATGTTGCCTCACTAAATACTTCGGTGTGTTTATATTACTTTTAAATGAATGTATAAAATATATACAAATATACATGTAAATACGTGCTTCCCTGGAACTTTAATAACTTGTCGTGAAAAAAATATTGTTACAAATTCTACATTGTCTTGCGTTCATGCACATCTGGTCATTATTCTAGTTTCTTCCTTATACATTTATAATCAAAAAATGCTATTTCATCAAATACTTTGCTGCATTTACACTGTTTTAGAGGATTTTGAAGTAAATATACACAGGTATGTAAATATGTGTTTTACTAGACGATTGATAGACAAACACTGTTATGGTATATCAGATGGTTTTTGTTCACTTCCTAGATTCATATCACAATTTTTGTAACACATTAACAGTAAAAGTACTTATTTCTTCACCACTTTTTAGTCGTAACACGATTTTAAGCGTAATTTTAAAAATATATATATATAAAGTAAATAGTTTGCCAGTTTTTTTAGTTATCGTAATATACCCAAAAGAGACTAAGTTTTTGATATTTTGCCATATTTTGGTTTGTAATATATCATACTGCAGTTTATCTTAATAAATTGTAATAAAGAATATTACCGCATTATATCTATTGTCGCTTAATTACAGTGTTTTCTGAAAGTTACTATTTTCTGTAAAACAAACAACCTTTAAGATATTTAACTGGATTTCAAATTCTTTCGTATTTGATGATGATCTAATTGAAACAATTATTGTAACACGTTTTATTTTTTTATGTACTTTGCTGTTCTAACTAACTTTTCTGGAAACGGATCCCCAATAAACAAATTACAAGATATTTAGTGTCCACGTTGCTGTATTTGGTCCCCAGGAAACACTTTTTATCGTTCTTCAATATCACAATCGTGTTTTTTTAATACATGGAGATATCAGTCAAATCAGAGCACAATCTTGCAGCGTTTTGAGAAATTTCTCAAAACCATCATTACATTCTTTTCATTTATTTTGAAACATTTCATATGCAATTTATTTCCTTTACGTTCCTTTAGTGTCGTAATATGTAATTCCTGTTCCTACATATAATCTCTTACGATGAAGTAGAAAAACAATTCTTACATGTAGTTTCAAAAATAAAGTATTTATAATTTAGTCTGTGATCATTTTACAAAATTTCTTCATCTAGAAGAACTCTAACCTCAGTGTTCAGCCTTTACTCTACCGTTTACATATTTTCCATCTTTGCTGTTCTTCAGTTGTTGACGTTAATATTTGCCGTCTTCAGAAGCATTAAATGCATACCACTTCAAATTCTACCGACGTATTGCATGAGAAAACATTTCCAATTTTTTGTGGATAACCACTTTGGTAATATGGTTTTGACATTAAAAGTGTTCTATGCAAGACTGCTCACTACAGCAATAATAGACAGAGAAAACTACAAAAACTTTCAGCTACATATTAATGCCACTTATTCTTTGAGACTTAGTACTTTGGTGATAGTCTATTTAGACGTATACCAACACATGCATTTGTTACATGCAATATCCAATAAAACGAATGCGTGTTACTTGATGGATAAAGTCTTTTCTCATAAATGGAAACTGAGTAAATATTTTTCACTTGAATAAATCATTATTCTTTCTTGGAGAGCACCTTTCTCCAATAACTTTTTTGTAGCATATTTTAATATTTGGTGAACGCTTCAGATGGGGAAACATTGGGGAAAATCGATATTCATATCACTTTTTGTATTTCATACCAGAAAACCGCATTACAAATATTTCCTGAGGATATGTTATTAAAAAAGTGTTACTTTATGAATTGTGCCTTAATATCCGATAGCAAAATAAAATTCCAAGCGTTTCAAGCGTTTCCATTGTTTGTAGATCTGGCGCTAGTAAAATTGTCCGCGAATGTAAATGGTGACAAAGGATGTTTGAAGACAAATTGCAGATCTGAAATGTTGCAAACGGAACTTAGAAACGCTAAAATATCAAAAGGGATCTAAATGTTCAACCACTGAGGAAATTTAGTTAAGTGTTTACGTGACACAGTTCGAGTGGAACGGTAGAATATATCGATTAAGATTTTATAACGAAATCCTTGTGCTATTCATATAAAAATACATTTTAAATTGCATGTAACGCACTTTACGAGATTAAGAAGCGAGTAATTTATATATATATATATATATATATATATATATATATATATATATATATATATATATATATATATATATATATATATATTATTTTTTTTTGGCATTAATTGCATAATTGACAGTTGAATTTAATTTGAATGTACTCCGTAGCGAAGTGCGGGTTTTCAGCTAGTCTATGATAAAAAGCAAAAAATATAAATTTAAATATCCTCTGTTCTTTTAAAGAAGTCAACGTTTCGGTTTGCTAGATCTTTGTTATTGTGATACATTTGAACAAAATTTTGTAATTCAACCTGTTTCGGTCTTTCGTTTCATCTGGTGATACAGGATTCTGCCTAACCGACTGTCTCATATATGTTTTAGCATGTGTGACGAGTACAGAGCGAACGTCCAGTTCAGCAGCATACAAGTACATATGTATGACTGTATATATATATATATATATATATATATATATATATATATATATATATATATATATATATATATATATATATATATATATATATATATATATATATATATATATATATATATACTAATGTTTTTAAAAGGAGATATAACTTTTTTAATAATACTAGAAACCAGTTATATAAATAGCAAAATAGTTCGTATAATCAGGTAATTTAATCAGGATTCTAGAACAAATAATAGTTTAAACTGGTTTCCTGCAAAGAACTGATAGATAACTGGTATCTGAACCCGTATTTAGCACGATTCTGTCATTTATACAGAGTACTTGTTTGTTTTGAAGCTTACAGATTTAAATGCATCAAAAGCTGTAGTTTATGCCGTAAATCCAGTATTTTTTGGTTGGTAAAATGAACATTTAAACACCTTTTACAGTTTGATTTTTCCACACATCCTTTTTTGAACCTCAAATGAATTAAAACTGTCAGAATCTAAACTTATTTAGCTTCCGTACGTAAACAGTTTCATTTAATTCCGATGCAATGAGATAAATACTGGACAGGAAATTTCTTTTTTCAGAATGGGGCAAGTTTTAGCTTGTAGTTTTTTCTAACAATCTAGCTAGATGAGAAATACTGCAAGCTAAAATCCTAGGGTTAACCATTCTCTAATTTTCTTTGTATTTAATTAATCTTTTTAATTGAAAAAGGTAATAGAATCTTCGCTATAATGTAAAAAAAAGGAAAACTTTAACAAGTGAATAGCACGTAATCAATTTGTATTGATAAGTACATGGTTATACCTGTCTTACCACTATCCTCAGAATTTTGACTCTTTATTTACAAGGAAAACCCACATTTAAACCTAAAAATTCGGATATTAATCTGAATTTGCTAAAAGTGCAAAAATATCACATTGATTTACTAGACACACGAAAAAATCGATCTTATACTATAAGCCTTTATATTATTCTAAATCCCTTCTTTGTTCTTTTCATGTTCATACTTGTTTTTAACATCCTTTTTATCTCTGCTTTCGCGTATACCCCTGGTAAGGGCATGTTGAACCTGTGTGATGTATATTTGAAGCGGCCTACCCCAGATTTCGTATCAGTGTAATCGGTCAAAATTGGGATAGCACCCACATAGGGAGCAATGTTGGCTCACATAAATGGTGTTCCCACAATGATGAAGTCAACAGTTTTTCGGTGTGTATTTGTACGTTTTGATAAAAGTATAGAGGAAGGTTTCTTTCAACTTCCGCCCAATCACCTCTAGATTTATTTATTTCTTATAATGGGGGAAGAGTACACTGTAAAAAAATGCTGCTTCAGGATACAACAAGCACGACATATGTCTATACGGTAGGCAAATTTGTCCCAAACTTTTAGGAGCATGTCTGCATTCACTGCTTCTACAGCTGCTATGCGTACACAGACAACCCGTGTCTTGGAATTGTTTCTACATTGTCCTAATGCTCTGAGAGGTAGGAACTTTGAATGTGCAGGATTTTATCGACGAAAATCACACTGAGCAGTTGTTACGGACTCACACTTCGGAAAGCGTAGACCACAAAAGGATTTCTGTTGTGCAGTCGCCATCATTACCAAAACTGAAGCGGCGGGCGAAGGAAGATAGTTATTATTTTTTATAAATCGGATGATATATATATATATATATATATATATATATATATATATATATATATATATATATATATATATATATATATATATATATATATATATCATTTACTTTTCAAGGTAACGTCTAAAAGTTTAACTGTATTATAATTATCCAATGAAATTTGATCAAACTTTTTCTGATATGCAAATAATGATGTTAAGTCATGCAATTTTGGGGCATGCCCATATTTTCGATATACGTTTTTTCAGTGAACTTCTAAAATTCCTGATTTGATTATGCTGTATATGGACTGACAAGAATATGCATGGCTGCTGAGTGCCGTTTAGACAAATCTTTGAAGGGGAGAGTTGTTGGCCGTTTGGAGGCTGGGCATACATTGATGGAAGCGGAAAGATGGTTAAATCTTGCTTCCAAAACAGACAGACTGGCAACAATTTGAAGATTCCGGAACTTTAACTAGAGAGCTGAACATGGCAGTAAAAGAACAGCAACTACCTCTCAAGGTCACAAACTGTCCGTCACTGCCCGTCGCAACAGATACCAACTTCCGCTGCGCGGATGAATTTAGATCTTGCAGCTCCGGTAGGAACTTAAGTGTCGCGACATATGGCTTACAGAAGGCTTAATAAGAAAGTTCTTTATTTCAGAAATCCAATAGTTTGTATTTTTCTCACCTCACAATAAAAGAAGCCCACCTAAATTGGCACTGAGAACGTAAGATCTAGAGTGTGCAACTATGTACCTGTGTTCTATTCCGTGACGAATCGAGGTTCAGTTCAACCTCTGATTCTAAACGTGAATACATCTGAAGAGAGCCAGGAACTCAAAATCTTAACACCAACATTAGGTAATATCACAGTTTGGGCGGTCCAGGTATAATGGTATGGCGAGGCATTTCCTAATGATCAATGGCATACTTCTCTAATCGAGTTCGAGAGAGGATCTATGTAAGCCCGGATATGTCGAGATCAAGTTTCAGAACCTAATGCAAGACTTTTTAAAAGTTAAATTTTGTTTCCAGCAATAGAATATTTTATACCTGAATCAGCTAAATTACAAAATCCTAACCCTGGCATCCCTGACTCTGTTAGGCCTAGGAGACAGAAGTTTAGTTCCAAAATTCAAGTGAAAAACAAGTCTCAAAAAGCAGTCTGAGACTCATAGACCCAAAGTTATCATCGTTTTTTTCAACATGGACCCGTCTACCTGGAAAAAGGTTTTCAATTTACAGTATGAAGATTATGTTCAGTCTGTATCTCGTTAAAACATGCAATAAGGATGTGTCAAAATTGCCGTTGCAATGTTAAGATTTTCTTAGATTATAATAACATTTATTTTTTGTATAGGTTTTCTGTAAATTGTATTATGTAATCAGGTTTTAGCATGTAAGTAATAAAATAAAATTCATTTCTTTAATTTCAGACTAAGTATGCTTTATTCGATGACCTAAAACTCTTTTCAAAGATTAATTAGCGTTTATGTATTTTTTAATCTTTTAAAAATATCCTGGTGGATACCACTGGCGTCTGATAATTTTCAGTTTACTACTGAAGGGTTACAAATGTAGTTAAATTTGATTAAAAAATATTCTAAATCTTTTGAAAAGTGGTTCATTACTGAAGTAAAAATAGGGTGGTAATTAAGTAATAACAAAATAGTTCAAGGGTAATTAATGAGAGGTATAGTGATTTTATATGAGTACATTGCAATAAGATGTTGTGTATGTTCTGACAATGTTAACAATTTGAAAATAGAGAAACTTCACTTTTTATCAACTTACTTGACATGCAGTAAAACCAGAAAATTGTAACTTTGTTACAGTTTCTCACTTGACCACTGGAGATGGGAAACTGAAAGACTGAATCAGTTCTGTAAAACTGGAGCAACATTGAACTTATATGAAACCCACGACGATGAAATTTTCAGTTCAGCTACCGTAAATGATTGAGCGATTTCTGCCACGTGGAGACCAGTTTATTAGCTGAACTCTGTCTACTGGAACTGCATCAAACTTGCAGATAGATCTGGAACCACATACCAAACACGAAGCGCAGTAGGTAATTGGCAAGAAGCACTCAGTTGACAATGTAACATTGGGACTTGGAAAATAAAGATTATGTGCCTTTTAGCACTCTAGATGAAGAATGAAACTGGACCATGCATGCTGAAGACAAGGAAATTTGCACACACAAAAATTTCTTGAAAATTACCTGTTTATTATGTTTCTTCGAAGACTTATAAAATAAAATCACCAGTATTACACCTCCAGCCAGCCCGTATCATGGAAGAAGTCCGAAGACAAAAATTCGAGGAGACACGCTCCAATATTGCAAACAGCATTTATCTCGCTAAAAATCGTACTCCCTTTTATGGAGGGGAAGCAAACGCTTTTCTACCCAAAACCTGCTCACACAAGTCTAGGTTAATGTGCTTACTCTGATAAAGAGATCCCATTTCCTTTTAGTCTAAACAACAAAATAAAGTCTGTAGAAGGGGATAAATAATAGAATAATAAACACTAGCTGTATCAAAGGACTAACTTAAAAAATAAATTAATTAAACTGAGATTACACTGTTATTATCTTTAGGAAACATCGGCGTATGAATACATGTAAGCTATTGCACACGTGGGAAGTAGTTATTTTTGCAGTTAAGTTGAGAAATCGAATCGCGATGCGAAATTCGAATGAGGGAATCGATTCTGTAATTGGAAAATGTAAATATATTTAGATATTGTAGATATTAACAGTATAATCGCTTTAAGCATACAATATGTATCTGGAAAATAGTTATATTTTAAATTAATATTAATACAGCTAGCAATTAATTGTTTAAAGATGAAATTAATTAAGTTAAGTTAATAGCTGTTATAATTAAGTTTTTAAATTTTAGAGTAATTAATTTTACGTAGTGGCATTAAGCCACAATTACCACTGAAAATAAAAGAAATATTTTTTAGAGATTCAACATATAATGCAATTAAATATTTAATACGTTTACCTCTGAGCAATTTTAATGATATTTATCCTCTTAAATTTGCATTCTAGAATTCGAAATGAAACCATTGCAGAAAATTGTAAAACTAATTTAATAATCTATGAAGAGCAGGAAAAAATTTTTGGAACAAGTTGCTTTAATTATATTAATTCGAATGCCATATACATAGAATTCGGTTACTCTCATTTAATTTCTTTGAACAAACAACAAAATTTAAGCTTGCCGAAATAAATTAAATGCTTCACAAAATTCTCATTTAAATGAATTAAAACATGGATGAAAGGAAGAATAATTGAATTATTATTAAAATTTCACAAATATACTTGCTACATTACTACACATTGTTAACACCATTATTTGCATATCAGAAACAGTTTGAAAAATTTCATTGGATAATTATAATATAGTTAATCTTTTAATAAATAAAGTAAAAGAGGAAATTTTTTATTATTTTTATGAAAAATTCACGAAAAGCATACAAACCAGATTAGTATATGTCAGCTAATTTTATATTTTTACTACAGCTTGTCAAAAGCTCTGTTTGAATTTAGGAACAGTCTCAAATTTCTCAACTACTCCATAGGTGCATATATATATATAATATTAAAAACTAGTAAGTTCTTAATTCAACAATCTTAACATTTAAAAACTATTAATTCCTCACTTTACTATTCCAAATTACAAACCCTTTTTTAATTCCTTGAAATAGGTAATTTCCCTTGGGCATTCGTGTTAAAATCCAAGAGATATTCTAAATTTTAGCATTGTCATCCCAGTAAAACTTATATAGAAATCCCATAGTAATAGCCTTTGTAACCCCAGGCAATATTATTAAAGATGGCTGACTTTTTACCGAAATTAAGCTCGACGCGGCGTGGCTACCGAATTAGATCAGATCAGAGCATCAACAAATAACTTTTATCCAATCAAAATGTAAGTCACACCTCTGTGTCACGTGATGGAATGACTTTATAAAACTATCTGGTGTCTAAAATTAGACACACTCTGTAAGAATCGGTCTGTCATATAATCCCGGGCGGACGACTTGGAAAACTTAATAAAATGCTTTAGATTCAATTACGTATCTGTGGTTCCTGTGTCCGAGGGTGAGATGAAAAGCGGGAAAGGAAATTAAACATGTGATGCACGGCCGGGCGACAAGTCATCCATCTTTACCTAAAAAGAAATACCACTCGGGCCTTCCTTCATCGGCCCGCGCCCGTGCTATTACATATATATATATATATATATATATATATATATATATATATATATATATATATATATATATATATATATATATATATATATATATATGTGTGTGTGTGTGTGTGTGTGTGTGTATGTCCCACATCTCCTAGAGGAGTGTTACATCTCCAAAATAGCCATATTTTCTGGAAAATCTAAAGTAGAAATGAAATGGCTCTTCCTTAAAATATACCTACTTTCAGATGTAACACTCTTATAACAGAGGTGGGATATATATATATATATATATATATATATATATATATATATATATATATATATATATATATATATATATATATATATATATATATATAATTGATATAAGTTACTGATAAATTTCATTTAGGCCACCTCAATCACAATTCAAATATATTAAATAAAAAATATGTTGCTACATTCATCGGAGTTATAAATTTGCACTTTATAAATTATTTTTTTCGAATACTTTTCCTTCAAAATATAAGGTTATAAATGATCCATATGTCTAAGAATGTGTCACCTAATAAAGAGTTAAAATATCCTGAAAATACCTTATTCCTTACTTTGTTTTTGAGATTTACTTACAGCAAAAAAGATTACAAGGTTTGGCGTTAATATTGCTCCCATTCCTTGACACAGAAATACATAAATGTTCGGTTCAGTAGCAAGAGTAAATTAATACCTTAATTAAAAGCAACAGTGTATGAAATTTGCTTCTTCATTGACGTTCTAAGAAGCTCCAGATAATTCTCTAACATTATGACGTCATATCTAATTGTCCTCCCTTCTCTGTATCTTCTTGAACTTATTTTCTGCAGCGACGAAAGATGAGAATTAGGGGTTAAATTGTTATCATATTCGAAATGATTTTTGTTTGTTTTTCTAATGCGGAGGCACTTTGTTGGGAGACATTTACCTTTTTTATTCACCATTGGTTGCTGGACACTTTTTTATGGTAGCATCATTTAGGTGAGCCAGCATTGCTCCCTATGAGGGGACGAGACGGAAATGACCGAGCCTTATTCGGAATTTGAACAAGAGCCCACTGCGTATCAGGTCATGACTCTGACCACTTATCAATGTGGGTGGTATAACAGAAATAATGTTTCTAAGCTAATTTTTCTGTGAATCTCGAATATTAAAAATAAATGTACTAAAGTGTAGAGAGGTATACGCATAGATTGCGACCGCGTGCAGGTTGGTTTTGTTGACATCTTACTGAGAGTTCATTTTAATGTGTATACTTATGACTAATTTTTCACAATAACTGAAGAAACAAGAAAGCTATTTGAAGGCCTTATTTTAATAGTGGGCTAACTCCACTTTTAAAAAAAGGGAATTAGTCTCACTTTCATGTTCATACAAGTCATTTCTATCTTTTTTTTTTTTTAAACTGGTACACATCCATCTTCTGCGTGGTGCTACCAGGGAGCACAACAAATCATACTTTAGCAGTCATTTTTCATCAATCATTAGACTTTAAGTCTCTGTATCTCAAAACGAACATAAATGTAGTTCGCCCACTATTAAAATAAGGCCTTCATTTGTAAACAGTGCATTACCTTGACAACAGATGACATAAAAATCAACCTCTTCACTTCCATGAAAGCGTAATCATTAACCAAGTTTAAGAAATTCTAGGGAGGCTCATTTCCACCAATTTGAGATTAATACGGCATTGTAATCAATTTGATAGCACAAATGCCTGAAGGGAAAAATAAAAGAGAAACATAACTAATTGAGATAACCCTGCTCAAACACATGGTATCCGTGTTTTTAATAGGAGTAAATACTACATTGTTGGAAATTCTTGTGTTATAGTTTGTAAATAAATATTGAAATAGCCGTTTTTAAAGGTGCATTTTCAAAAGCGACTGGTCCAGCTGAAATGCTTTTGGTTCCGCACACTTCTTATTTTTGCGAGCTGTTATATTGAACTGCAATTTCAGATTAATAAATCTAAGGATATCAAGTTCGTTTGTTGAATGTGCTTTATTTCAGCTCATATAGTTTTTATTTATCTGAGTAAATTGTTGGTCCTTCATTGTTTGAAGCTTACGCGAAAATTATTGACAATATAACCTGTGCGTTAATGGTTCTCTACTTATAACCATGGTTTAATGCAAATTTCACCACAAAAAAAATCCACTGTTAAACGAAATTATTGAAAGAATTGGCTCACTGATATGAGAGAAGGATATTGAGCATTACAGCTGGGATAAGTGTTGTTACAAGCAACCTCTTATATTACCGCAGAACATAACTTCTTGTCAAATAATGTCTTCAGGATAGGGAGATGGTATCTTCATTAACAGAAAATATACTCACGGTTGCAATTCTTGGGTCTCAGGTCACGCTGCCGAAATCAAAAAAGGGACTTCAATACTTTAAAATCATCTTTTGCATTCTCAGGATTGAAAACATATCACGTGTCTCGTGTCACGTGTCTCGTATCACGTGTCTGTCATACCACAAAACTGACTTTCACAACGGCCTCACCTTTGACAAGTTTAGGCGAGAACTTTTTAAACAAAGCTTATTGTCTTGATAAGAGTCTCATATTGTGTTTATAAGGTTTGATTGTTTTTCTATAATAGCCGAGGTATCGGTACGATATCTAGATTGTTTACTGGCATAACCATCTTCAAGTACAAAGCAATAGCAAAATACAAAGTTCTGAAGTCTTCCGTTTTTGGCAAAACAAAAAATTGTCGAAATAAATTGTTGGTCAAAGTATTTTAAGATGAAATACTTCCTCTTGCTGTTAGTCTTAATATTTTGCTTGAAGTAATTTTAAATTCAACATTCTAGTTAAGATCTAAAGTAACTTTTATTCATTGAAATGTGACTAAATCACCTTTAGCCTTTTATAGGTCCTAAAACTTCCACTTCTAAAATTTAGAATTAATGATTGCGACAAATTATATTTGAGTGAATTCATCGAATTGTCAAACTTTTGATTTTTTAACTTTCATTCCATCATTCATTAATAAATTTATCCATTAGTACAATATAAGTAATGGCAGTTCCAAAGTAAACTAAAATAAATTGTTTGTTAATGGGTATACCAAATACCGTCATTGAAGCTGCTTTACCGGTATTGGCCACGAGGAGCAGTTGTGTTATATCTGTTGTAGGATTATCTTCTTTAGCTGACATTGCTTCTTCTGCTATCTCAGAAGCTTTTTCATGTACATTCACTGCTGACAGTAACAAAATTATACAGGCTGTCATGTTGCTTATAAATTCCAAAGATGCAAATACGCTTATGTAAATATGTATATTGATCAGTGAGGGCTGAAAGTAAATGTTATACATCCTGAACAATGAGGACGTATTATAAAGGAAAAAAATAAAACCTAAGTTACGTAAATTACTGTCTGCATCCGCAATAATTTTTTTTAATGACCTGTATTCTTTAATTAGATAAGAATTACTACAAGCAGACTCTGGATTTAACAGCTTTTTAAAGGATATCAGATCCGAGCTAAGATGAACGCATATAGTTACGTAAAAAATACTAAAAGTATTCAAAGGCATCAGAATCGTAATATTATAAACAAATGAATATATGTTATGAAACAGTTGGATTTCGATTGCTGATGATGGATGATATCCAAACGTAAAATCTGCTATGGTTAAATTATCGCTTATCACTATATTTGTCAGTATGGAAAAAGTAATCATTGCAATGCACATAAATATGTGCACTACAACCCCCAAAATGAACAGGAAATAAAACTTTTGGCCCACAGGCTTCAGATTAAATACTCGACTTGCCATATCGAAAAGTTCAGGGATGGATATTGTAATCAAGATCCTGAAAACCAAGCATGTAGAGTCAAAAAAAATCATCCCTAAATAATCGACATTCTCCATCCGTTTCTTAGAAAACGCCATTGATATCACAACTAATGCATGAATGACACATATTAGACAATTTACCGCGGTCATGATATAACCTTTTGTCATGTTTCTGTTGAACAGGGAATGTGGGTGATAAATTATACTGAACTGAAATAAAGTATCTAGCATTTTGAGGATGCGTTCATTATGCTTGCGAGAAATATCAGCAGTCACATCTCTTTGAGCTCGTGGACCTCTTATCATCATACTTGGTTCTTTTCTGTACATATTTTAAAAGATGTTATATAATTAAATACTTTGCTGTTTCTATTTACATTATTTTAAAGTAATTTTAAAAGAAAATATACAAATGTATTTAACTGTGGCCGTTACTGGACGTTTGATGACTTGCTCTAAGAAAAATATTTTTACTGTTTCTGCAACGTTTTAAGTTCCTGCATTTCTTACCTTTATTCTAGGTAATTTTTTGTATCTTTAAAGTATAATATGGTGCTTCACTAAATTCTTTGCTGTATTTCCATTACGTTTAGAAGAATTTATAAAATGTATAAAAATGTATGTAATTACGTGCTTTACTGGAAGTTTGATCCGAAAAATATATTGTTAAAAATTCTACAAAGCTTCCAATTCATGCGCATTTTATCACCATTCTAGTATCTTCCTTAAACATTTAGTGTAAAAAATATTATTTCATTAAATAATTTTCTGTATTTACACTATTTTATAGGACTTTGGAATAAATATACAGGTGTATGTAAATATGTGCTTTACTGGACATTTCATTTGCTTGCTCTAAGAGAAATACTGTTTTGACATTTCACATCATTTTTGTTCACTTCTTAGCTTCTCATCATAATTTTTGTCCCAAATTAACAGTAAAAGTTCCTATTTCTTCACCTCTGTATTAGTCGTTACACGATTGGAAGCGTAATTAAAAAACGTATATAAACGGAAATTGTTAGTCAGTTCTTTTAGTTTACGTAATATACCAAAAGAAAATGAATTTCGATAATAACATTTGATTTGTTATGCATCTAATTGCAATTTATCTGAACAAACTTGCAATAACCGATATTGTAGCATTATATAGTACGTTCCTAAATTAATGTGTTTTTCAAAATCTTTGCTATTTTCTGTAAAAAAATCAACGTTTAAGATATTTAACTAGATTTCAAATTCTTTCGTATTTGATTATGAACAAATTGACGCAGTTACTGTAACCAGTTTTGTTTTTTATGTACTTTGTTGTTTTTCTGGAAACGGATCACAAATACACCAATTACAAGGTATTTCCACGTTGGTCTTTTTGATCCACAGGAAACAATTCTTATCGTTCATCTTCCTTCACAGGTCTTTTTTTTCATGCATATAAATATCAGCTAATCCAGAGCACAAGCTTGCAGTGCTTTGAGAACTTTCTCAAATCTATAATTACATCACTTGCATTTATTTTAAAACATTGCATATGCAATTTATTTTCTTAACTTTCCTTTAGTATCATGATCTATAATTCGTGATCCTACAGAATATCTGTTATATAGAAATATAAACACAATGCTTATATGTAATTTCAAAAATAAAGTATTTATAATTTAGTATGTGTTCATTTTACAAACTTTCTTCATCTAGAAGAACTCTAACCTGAGTGTTCATTCTTTACTCTACCGTTTACATATTTTCCATCTTCGCTGTTCTTCAGTTGTTGACGTTAATATTTGACGTCTTCAGAAGCATTAAATGCATACCACTTCAAATTCTACCGACGTATTGCATGAGAAAACATTTCCAATTTTTTGTGGATAACCACTCTGGTAATATGGTTTTGACATTAAAAGTGTTCCACATAAAACTGCTCACTACAGCAATAATGGACAATGTAAACCACAAAAACTTTCAACTACATATTAATGTCACTTATTGTTTGTGACTTAGTACTTTCGTGATAGTCTATTGAGACGTATACCAACACATGCATTTGTAACATGCAATATCCATTAAAACGAATGTGTGTTACTTGATGGATAAAGTAATTTCTCATAAATAGAAACTGAGTAAATATTTTTCGCATGAATAAATCATTATTCTTTCTTGGAGAGTCACCTTCTCCAATAACTTGTATTGTAGCACAATTTGGTAATTGGTGAACACTTCAGACGGGAAAGATTGAGGAAAATCAATATTCAGAGAGTTAATGAAATTGATATAAATATAGAAATTAATAGACACGCATATCAAAAAAAAGTTCTATCGATGTAAATTACTTGCTTCTTAATTCCGTAAAGTGCATTATCTGTTTTTCAAAATGTATTTTTTATATGCTAACCACAAGGATTTCTTTATACAAACTTGATCAATATTTTAGCTGAATATCTGTTTCTTTCATTTCTCTCTCTAAAGCTACGTGTTATCAATGCATGGCTGCTAATAAATGGTTTTCAAATTCAAGTTTCAAAGTAATTTCTCTTTAATTTCTCGGCCTTAAAGCCTTAAAAGCAATACTATTGTGTATTTTAGACCAGAAACATACATTACAATTATTGCCTGAGGATATGTAATACGGTGAGTCGAAAAAAATATTTTTTTTTTCAGAACGCTTTAGTGAGCAAAAGTTGCCTATTCTAATGAGAAGAAAAACGGCATAAAAAATTAAAATCGGTTAGCATCTTCCGTTCGCGCATCGCACTTAAAATTTATAAAAAATTGCAAAAATTGCGATATTTTTGTATTTTCTATATTAGGTAAAACTTTAAAAATAAACACGCTTTAGTTTTTTATGCTTCGTTTATGGTTTACAGGACCTAAATAAATTAAATTCCGATCATAAATCTATTTTTTTCCGTTTGTGCAACGTCTTTGAAAAAAACAGAAATTTGAAAATTTCTGCTCGATTTGCTAGAACAAAACGATCCAGAACTCACAACGTGGAGTTGGTAGCACGTCAAGATGCACCCACATCCTACCCAACCGATCATCCAATTGTTGGGTGTGGTATTTACATTATATTTACATCTATTTGCAGAGATTTTCCCTAGAGTAGGATTGTTTGGCTTACCCTGTTTTTTACCTTTTTTACATTTATACACATTCAAAGTCTGATTTTTTGGAGAAATGACGCATAAACGATCTACACTTCAGTGTTGTTCGGATATAGCCATCTCTAGCTTCATGTCCACATACTTTATTCGAGGCCTCTTTCACAATTTTGACGCACCTCTTCAAAGTCTGGGTGTGACGGTTAAACTTTAGTATTTCTCTAATGGGCGTAGTGATAGAATTGATGAATGATTTAACATCATCTTCACTTAGGTTCCAAAGCATAGGGGGAGGATACACCACACAAGAATTCCAATTAATAATTTCAATGTAATCGGGTTCAATAAATATATATATATATATATATATATATATATATATATATATATATATATATATATATATATATATATTACACACACACTTGTGTCCAAAATTATTTTTAGCTATATAAAAATCGTGATATTTAAAGAAATACCCAATTACTATCATTTACTTTTCATGGTACGTCTAAAAGGTTAACTGAATTATAATTATCCAATAAAATTTGATCAAACAGTTTCTGATATGCTAAAAAGTGGTGTTACGTCATGCAAAATTGGGGCATCCGCTTTGTGCGATGTACGTTTTTAAGCAAACTAAGAAAATTCCTGATTTGATTGTTCTGTATATCGACTGAAAAGAATATGAATGGCTACTGAGTGCCGTTTTGACAAATCTTCGAAGGGTAGAGCTGTTGGCCGTTTGAAGGCTGGGCATACGTTGATGGAAGCGTAAAGATGGCTGAATCTTGCTTCCAAAATTGACAGTCTGGAAACAATTTCAAGATTCCGGAACTATTGCTACAGTGCTGAACTTGGCCGTAGCAGAACAGCAACTACCTCTCAAGGTCACAAACTGTCCGTAACTGCCCGTCGCAACAGATAACCACATCCGCTGTGCTGATGAATTTAGATCTTGCAGCTCCGGTAGGAACTTAAGTGTCGCGACATATGGCTTACAGAAGGCTTAATAAGAAAGTTCTTTATTTCAGAAAGCCAATAGTTTGTATTTTTCTCACCTCACAATAAAAGAAGCCCACCCTAAATTGGTACTGAGAACGTAAGATCTAGAGTGTACAACTATGTACCTGCGTTCTATTCAGTTACGAGTCGAGGTTCTGTTCAACCTCTGATTCTAAACGTCATTACATCTGAAGAGAGCCAGGAACTCAAAATCTTAACACCAACATTACGTAATATCACAGTTTGGGCGGTCCAGGTATGATGGTAGCGGTAGGCATAATATAATGATCAATGGCATACTCCTCTAATCGAGTTCGATAGAGGATTTATGTCAGCCCGGATATATCGAGACCAAGTTTCAGAACCCAATGTAAGACTTTTGAAAAGTGAAATTTTGTTTCCAGCAATAGAATATTTTATACCTGAAGCAGCTAAATTGCAAAATCTTAACCCTGCAGTGGCATCCCTGAGTCTGTGAGGCCCAGGAGACAACAGCTTTTATATTAATGATAAAAATAAACAAGTTAACCAGTTCACCGCTAGAGTACCTTCCTATCAGATGGCTTTCCTTGATCCTGGCTAAGTTTAGTTCCAAAAGTGAAGTGACCAACAAGTCTTAAAAAGTAGCCTGGGCCTCATAGACCCAAGGTTATCACACGTGTTTTTTCACTATGGACCCATCTACCTGGAAAAAGGTTTTCAATTTAAAGTATCAAGATTATGTTCAGTGTCTATCTGGTTAAAACATGCAACAATGATGTGACAAAATTGCAGTTGCAATATTTAGATTTTCTTAGATTCTAGTCAAATTTATTTTTTGTATAGATTTTCTGCAAATTGTATAATGTAATCAGTTTTTAGTATGTAAGTAATAAAATAAAATTGAATTCTTTGATTTCAGACTTAGTAAGCTTTATTCGATGTCCCAAAACTATTTTCAATGTTTAATTTGCATTTATGTATTTAAATTTTTTTTAAATTTTCCTCTGTTGATACCACTGGCGTTTGATAATATTCAGTTTCTACTGAACGGTTAGAAATGTAATTATAAATGATTAAAAAATATTCTAAATCTTTTGAAAAGTTGTTCATTACCGCTGAAAAATAAAAGAAATATTTTTTAGAGATTCAACATATAATGCAATTAAATATTTAATATGTTTACCTCTGAGTAATTTTAATGATTTTTATCCTCTTAAATTTTCATTTTAGAATTCGAAATTAAACCATTGCAGAAAATTGTAAAACTAATTTAAATCTCTTTAAAGAGGAGAAACATTTTTATGGAACAAGTTGCTTTAATTATTTTAATCCGAATACCATATACCTAGAATTTGGTTACTCTCATTTAATTACTTTGGACAAACAACATAATTAAAAGCTTGTAGAAATAAATTAAATGTTTCACAAAATTCTCATTTAAATGAAATAAAACATGGATGAAAGGAAGAATAATGTAATTGTAATACGAATTTCTCAAATATACTTTATAAATAAAGTAAAGGAGGACAATTTTTCATTATCTTTATGAAAAATTCACGAACATCATATTAAGAAGAAAGCCAGATTAATAAATGTTAACTATTTTTATTTTTTACTACAGCTTGTCAAAAGCTCTGATGTTACAATTTAAGAACAGTCTCAAGTTTCTGTATTACTCCATAGGTGCATATATATATATATGACACAATGAATTGACAATTAATAATTTTTTAATTGATATAAGTTACTGATAAATTTCAGTTAGGCCACCTCAATCGGAATTCAAATATATTAAATAAAAAAAATATAATGCTACAGTCTCCGGAGTCATAAATTTGCACTTTATAAATTGTTCGAACACTTTTCCTTCAAATTATATGGTTATTCAAGATGCAAATGTCTAAGCTGTGTCATTTAATAAAGAGTTCAAAAATTCCAAAACCACCTTATTCTTTACTTTGTTTTTGCGATTTACATACGGTAAAGAAACTACAAGGTTTGAAGTTAATATTACTCACATTCCTTAACACAGAAGCACTTAAATGCTCGGTTCAGTAGCAAGAGTAAATTAATACCTTAATTAAATGCAACTGTTTATGAATTCCTCGTCTTCATTTTCTAAGAAGCTCCAAATAATTCTCTAACATTATGACCTCATACATAATTGTCCTTCCTTCCCCATATGGTCTTGAACTCATTTTATGCAGCGACCGAACAGGAGAATTCGTGGTTAAATTGTTATCATATTCAAAACGTTTTTTGTTTGTTTTTCTAATGCAGAGGCAATTTGTCTGTAGACATTCGCCTTTTGCTATTTACCGTTGTTTTGCTGGCTACTTTATTATGTTAGCATCATTTAGGCTTCCCATCCTTGCTCCCTATGAGGGAGACGATACGGGAACAACCGAGCCTTATCCGGGATTTGAACCAAAGCACACTCACGACGCTAACCACTATACAATATGGGCGGTAAAATAGAAATGTTAGCATGCTGATTTTATGTTAATCTCGAATTTTAAAAATAAGTGTGCTAAGGTGTAGTGAGGTGTTCGCCTAGACTGCGACCGCATGCCGGTGTGCCTGGCTTTTTTCTGTGAAATTTTACTGAAAGTACATTTTCATATGTATACTGTGTAGGGTTCGCGTGTTGCTCAGATGCAAATTTCTGGTAGCTGCGCAGTGCAGGCCAGTCGAAGTGAGTTCAGAGCAGATGTCTGGTCTATTTAAGTGAGACACGCTGAGTTGGCAAGGACCCAAGAAATGAGCGGAGATTTGTACGGTAGTGCGTTACGCTATTAGTAGAGATACGAAAGAGTCTAGAAAAGTGAGATTGAAGGTGATAGCGGTATTTAACTGATAGAGCACGTATTAGTATTTAGCCTAGGTGGCTGCACGAGTTCGATAGTTATTTCAGAGCTCGATGGTTACGGGTATTGTTAGTGAACGTATATTCTGCCTGAAAGGGTTCGTTTCGACTTTAAAGTTCAGTTTCTTAGTACCGCAAGTTGCGGTACTGTAGTGTTATTATTTGAAGCCCCAAGTCGGTCTATGTTAGTCTACCTCTACGTAGAAAAGAAAGGAATTATTTATATTTATGCCTATTACTTTATAGTGTGCCTGGACCGTTAGAGGATTCACAGGGTAAATAAGAAACAGAACCATATAACTGATGACAAATTTTTCACAATAATTGAAGAAGCAAGACGCTATTTGTAAACAATGCATTACCTTGATTTCAGATGAAGTAAAAATCAATCCCTTTGTTTCCATGAAAGCGTAAATATCATTTTTTAGTCATTTCCAAGATTAAGAAATTCTACGGAGACACATTTCCACCTATTTGAGATTAGTGCGGCTTTGTATTCAATTTGATAGCACAACTGCCTGAAGGAAAAAAAAGTAAAAGAAAACATAACTAATTGAGATAACCTAGCTCAAACACATGATATGCCTGTTTTTACAAGGAGTAAATAAAACTTGATTGGAAAATCTAGTTTTATAAGTTGTAAACAAATCTTCAAATCGCCGTTTTTAAAGGTGCATTTAAAAAAACTATTGGTCCAGCTGAAATACTTTTGGTTCCGCATACTTCTGATTTTTGCAAGCTGATATATTGAGCTGTAATTTCAGATAAAAAAATCCAAGGATTTCACGTTTGTTCGTTGAATGTGCATTATTTCAGGTCATGCAGTTTTTAATTATCTGAGTAAATTGTGGGTCCTTCACTGTGTGGAGCTTACGCCATAAATATTGATAATATGCCATGTGTTTTAAAGGTTCGTTACTTATATTCAGGGTATAATTGAAATTTCACCATAGAAGAAACTGCTGTTAAACGCAATTGTGGAAGGAATAAGTTCACTGATATGGAAGAAGGAAACTGAGCATTATAATTATGACAAGTATTGTTGCAAGTAAACGCTTATGTTGCCACAGGACATAACCTCTTGTCACATAATGTCTTCGAAATTGGGAGATGTTATCTTCATCAGCAGCAAAATTTTCTTACAGCTGCAATTCATGGACCTAAGTTCACACTGCCCAAATCATGAAGGTGACTTCAATACTTTAAGATCAACTTTTGAATTTCTGAGGACTGAAAACATATCTACATGTCTCGGAAAACTAACCTTCACTACGACATCACCTTTGACGAGTTTAGGCGATAACTTTTTAAACAAAATTTATTGTCTTGATAAGAGTCTCATTTTGTGTTAGTAATGTTTGATTATTACCATGTTTTTATTATCTTGCTTTCTTGTTTGTGTGTGTGTTTGTTTGTCCAGTACTAATCTTGCAATCGATTTTTTACTAACTTCTCGACTAGCTAGACATTTGAAACTTTTAGAATAGCTGAGAACACGATGACAATGCATTTTTTGAATACTTTTGGCCATCTTTAAGCAGACTTTTACCATGTTTTTATTATTTTCAGTTAATTTTGTTTTGTAGACTGGTGCAGCCATCTGTCGGCCGGAAAAGAGAACGAAAAGTTAAACGCAAGTTAACTTCCAATTAGCTTCATTTTCTTTCAAGTTGATGGGATAATTCATCAAAAAAATTTTTAAAAAAGTATTTATTAATACATAGACTTGTCAAGTTTATATGATTCAACAGAAAATTTAAAAACATGGTATATAAACAGTTCTTTTTATCTTATAACTATTTGGCTTTTATGGCCAAGGAAGCTATTCGACATCTAGATTTTGTACTCCCATAACCATCTTCAAGTACAAAACAATAGCAAAATATAAAGATCTGAAGGTTTCAGTTTTTGGCTAAGCAGAAAAAAGGTCGAAATAAATTGTTGGGCAAATGATTTTAAGAGGTAATACTTCCTTTTGTGGTTAGTGATTATATTTTGTTTGAAGTAATTTGAAATTCAACATTCGAGTTAAGATATAAAGTAACTTTTAGTCACTGAAATATGATTAAATCACATTTAGCCTTTTATGGGTCCGAAAATTCCCATTACACGGAATTTAAAAATTTTGATTTTTTAACTTTCATTCCATCATTCATTACATAAATGTATTCATCAAGTTTTACTTTTTTTGATTTTTGATTTTTGATTTTTTACTTTCATTTCATCACTCATACTTAAATATATCCAATAGTACAATATAAGTAATGACAGTTCCAAAGTAAGCTAAAATGAATTGTTTGTTAATGGGTATACCAAATACCGTCATGGTAGGTGCTTTACCGGTATTGGCCACGAAGAGCAGTTGTGTAATATCTGTTGTAGGATTATCTTCTTTAGCTGACATTGCTTCTTCTGCTATCTCAGAAGCTTTTTCATGTACATTCACTGCTGACAGTAACAAAATTATACAGGCTGCCATGTTGCTTATAAATTCCAAAGATGCAACTACACTTACGATAAAATGCGTATTTATTAGTGAAGGATTAAAGTAACTGTTATACATCCTAAGTAACGAAGACGTGTTATAGAGGAAAAAAATAAAAACTAGGTTACGTAAATTACTATCTACCTCTGCAATAACTTTTTTTAAAGACCTGTATAATTTTATTAGATCATGATAGTGACAAGCTGACTCTGGATTTAACAGCTTTTTGAAGGATATGAGTTCCGTGCTAAGCTGAGCGCATATAGTAAAGTAAAAAATACTAAATGTGTTTATAGGCATAAAAGCAGTAATGTATAAAACAAACGCATACAAGTTTTGAAATACTTGAATTTCGATCGCCGATGATGGCTGATATCCAAACGTAATTTCTTCTATGTTAATAATATCACCCATCAGGCTGTTTAAAATTATAGAAAACATAATCATTGTAGTGTAGATAAATATATGAACTACAACCCAAAAAATGAATAGGAAATAAAACTTTCGGCTTACAGGCTTCAGCTTAAATACTCGGCTTGCCACATTGAAAAGTTCAGGAATCGATAGTGTAAGTAAGATCCTGAAAACTAAGCAAGTTGTGTCCATGAAAAATGATCCTAAATAATCGAAAGATTTCTCCTGTTTCTTTGAAAGAGCTACAGATATCACAAAAAGACCTTGAAGAACACATATAAAAATACTTATTACGCTCATGACATAGAATTTTGCCGTTTTTGTATTCAACAGGTAAGGTGGACGGTAAATTAAGCTGATTTGAAATAATGTGAGTAGTATTTTGAGGATACGTTCATTATGCTTACGAGAAATAGCTGCAGTTGATAGTTGTTCATGGATTCTTACAACGTTTTCACCTCGGGCAGATCTTACAATCCTTCTTCGCTTTTGTTTATGCATTTATGGCAAAAGGGTGTTATTTCGTTAGAAACTTTGCTTTTTAAAAATCAGTTTACTGGAATTTGAAAAAAAAATGTACAAATTTATGTAAATCAGTTCTTTACAGGATGTTTGACAAGTTGCTCTTAGGAAAATATTGTTATAAATTCTTTCAGTTCGCGCACATATTATCATTAAAGAATCTTCTTTATACATTTATAGTAAAAGATGTTATTTCGTTAGAAACTTTACTTTTTAAAAATTAATTTACAGGAATTTGATAAAAAAATGTACAAATATATGTAAATAAGTCCTTCACAGGACGTTTGACAAGTTGCTCTAATAAGAAATATAGCTATGAATTCTTTCAGTTCACACAGATATTATCATTGTAGAATCTTCTTTATAGTAAAGGTGTTATTTCATTAAATAACTTTCCTATGGTTACACATATTTTATAGTAATATGAATATAATGTGCAAATGTATATAAATATGTGCTTTAATAGATGTTAGATTAGTTTTTCTAAGAGAAATATTGTTTTAACATTTAACAAGATTTTAATGCACTTTTCATGATTCGTAGGATAAAGTTTGTCACACATATGGTGTAATTGATTGCATTTCTTCACATCCTATTCTGCCATTAATTTACTTATAAGTGTAATCAGAAAAATATAAATAGAATCAGTCAGATTTTTTAGTTTCCTTATAATATCCATGAAAAGGTAAGTTTTTGATATTTTGCCAGATTTTCAGTTGTTACGCATCTAATTGCAATTTTATTTAATAAACATGCAATAAGTGATATTATAGAATTATATCCTGTGTTACTCATTTTTAGTGTATTTTTCTAAATCTTTTCTTTTTTCTCCAAATGAAACAATGCTTAAGATATTTAATTCGATTTGGAATTCTTTCTTATCTGATCACGATCTGATAAAATCACTTATTGTAATAAATATTACTCCGTTATATTGATTTTCTATTTCAATCGAATTTTCAGTCACCGATTGTCAATACACAAATTACAAGGCATTATCTTTTTGTCTATTAGGTCCACAATAAAAAGTATTTAAATTTTTCTTCGTATTTTTCTTTCATGGATATATGTATTAGTTCTGAGCACAATCTTTCAGCGTTTTGAGGACTTTCGCATAAATATCATTACATCATCTGCCTTTACTTTAAAACACTGTATTTGCAATCCATTTTCTTAACTTCATTGCAATGTCATGACCTATGATTCCTGTTCCTACTGCAATCCCCTTCAATGATGTATCTAAAAAAAATTCCATGCAAAATTTTTAAGTAATTAAATATATAATATTTATTATTTGTCTATTGTTTCCAAACAATCGTCATCTCGAGAAACGCTGTCCTAAGTATTCATGGTTTACCGTTTTCATAGATCTTTGCAGTTCTCCAGCGGTTAAAGCTAACATTTACACTTGCTTTATAAGAAATAAATTATTAAAACTTTAATTTCTACCTGCATATTTGATCAGGATATACGTTTTGAATTTTGTCCTCTAGCGTATAGGTTTTTTTAATACATATCCTATTAGCTGCAGTTTTGACAAAAACGATGTTCGAAAATCGACTACCTGCTACAATAATAATGAACAATGTGAACTACAAAAAATTTGATCCACCTATAAACATCAATTATTTTTGTGACAGAATAATACTATGATGTTCGGTTGATACGTGTACGAACACATGCCTTTATTAAATCCAGCATCCATTAAAGTAAATGCGTGTCATTTCATGCAAAAAGCCATTCTCCCATAAATGGAAAATAAGTAAATATTTTATAAGTGAATTTCGCATATAAATTGTTTCTTGGGGAGATGCCTCGTTCAGTAATCTTTGTTAGAGTAGATATGGATAATTGGCAAACGCTTCCGTTCGGGAAAGTTATCTGAAAATCAATATTCAGATTCAAAATGAAATGTTAGGGAAAATCAATATAAAGATTGATATTGATAGACCAGCATATCAAAAAAACTGTCTATCAATAAAAATTAATTCATTATTACTTTTAGAAAGTCACTTACATCCAATTTAAAAGATGTTATTATATGCGTAGCACAAGCCTTTCATTTAAAATTATAGGATGACATTTTAGCTGAACATCTGTTTTCTTTTTCATGTTCCAGCTAAACCCAAACATATTAGAGGTTGGTTTAAAATAGTAAAATTTTGACTAAGATATGCACACGTGTACAATGCGCATGCTTGATTTTTCGCGAAATGTTCAGAAAAAATTAAAATTCAACTATAATACGCATCCATAACTTTTCAATATTTTATTTAAAAATTGCACAAATACTTAACATAAATAACATTTCTCATGAAAATAAACGAAAAGGTCAAATTTGGTAGAAAAAAAAACTTAAAATTTTTAATGCAAAACAATCAATACTGTCATATTATCAGTCTTAATCACTTTCAATAGAATACAGATCATCCATTGTTTGTCATTTATTCAATGTTTAAAACTACACTTTTTTTGTTCACGAGTATAATACACATCCTCATTTTTGCGGACTAAAATGTGAAAAAAAACGTGCGTATTATATTCAAGATTTTACGGTAGTCATTTCTCTCTTATTTTCTTCATAATACTGAAATAAACATCACTGTGCTGGTGTGAATTCGCACCGGTGCCACAGGCTTCAATTCACACGAGATTCGATCCCGTTGCGGTTTTGGCTGGTCTGTGAAATTCACGTGACACACAGGTGGTGTACACGAGCGAGCAATTACCGAACGTGAGCTGTAACATTGAGGACACGAGAGTAAAGCTATAGAGTTGGAAGCGTACTCAAGAAAAAGAGTTGTGATTTCGTACTTTGTTTATAAGTATTTAAAATACAGAAAAATGAATTATTGGGTCCACCCACTGGTGAGTTCGATTTTGATAAAAGGGACATTTTCCTTATTATATGAAGACTTGTGTCATGACGAAGCAAAGTTTTTTAATTACTTTCGAATGAGCAAACACTCTTTTGAAGAAGTGGTTCATTATACCTCAACTACAAACATTATTTTTCTATACTGTTATTAGCAATTGCTGATTCACAATATAACTTTTTGTAAGTAGATATTGGATCCTATGGCAACGATTTGGATAGTTTAATTTTCCAAAATACACTGCTGGCCACTGTAAATGCAACACCCTGAAGAAAACATGCAAATAACATGAAATTTACAACATGCATTAACGGAGGTGAGATATGCAAATAATTAGAATTTCAGCGCAGACGCACATCACGCGCGCCTGTGGCGCCACTTCAAAGCACTATTTAAGGCTTGGAGATTTCGACGATTTCAAGTTCGGCAATTGTGTTTTTCTTGTGGTTTTTTTCAAAAAAACGATCAATTATGCCTCGTCGAAAACAGCGATCATCTTTTGATCAAGTATCCGAGTTCGACAGAGGAAGGATAGTGGCCTACCGAGATTGTGGATTATCTTTGAGGGAAATAGGTAGTCGTGTTAGACGAAACCAAACAACTGTAATGCGGATATGTGATCGTTGGATGCAGGAGGGTACGACGGACCGGCGTGTTCGATCGAATCCACCTCAGCGCACCACTTCACGTGATGACAGGCAAATTGTGCGCATGGCAGTGACGGATCGCTCAGTCACATCACAAACTATATCACAGCACATACTGTCTGTAACGCATCATCCAGTGTCTGCGCGTACCATTTGACGCCGTTTACAGCAGAGTGGTCTGTCCGCAAGACGTCCATTGCTTTGTCTACCCTTGACGCAGAACCACAGACGTCTCCGCCGCCAATGGTGCGATGACAGAAGGATGCGGACGGCAGAATGGAATGAAATTGTCTTTACTGACGAGTCACGCTTCTGTCTGCAACACCACGATGGTCGCATTCGAGTCTGGAGACACCGTGAAGAGATGATGCTGAACAGCTGCGTTATGCACCGCCACACTGGTCCTGCACCGGGTATTATGGTATGGGGCGGTATTGGATATCACTCTCGCACACCTCTAGTACGCATTGCCGGTACTTTAAACAGCCAGCGCTACATCTCCGAGGTGTTGGAGCCAGTTGTCCTTCCTTACCTTCATTGCTTGCCCACAGCCATATTTCAACAGGATAATGCGCGACCACACGTGGCACGCATTGTCCAACGGTTCTTCGTCAATCGCCAGATTGAATTGCTTCCCTGGCCGCCTCGCTCTCCGGATCTTTCGCCGATAGAAAACATGTGGTCCATGGTTGCTCTATGATTGACCCAGATTCCATCCCCAGCTGCCACAGCAGATCAACTTTGGCAACGTGTGGAAGCTGCTTGGTCTGCTGTACCCCAAGAACTCATCCAAAGTCTCTTTGAATCAATGCCGAGGTGTGTGGCAGCGGTGACCTCCAACAATGGCGGCTAATCTGGCTACTGATTTTGGCAGGAACCACACTTCACAGAAGTCTATAAATTTAATCATTTGATACTTGGTCAACATGTTATCTACAAAATAAATTTTGCTGTGATATCTCTTGTCTTTCTTGGTGTTGCAATTTGGGTGGCCAGCAGTGTAGCTCTTTCAATAAACAATTAGAAGGGGAGGCGTGAAAATACCAACATTTAAACCCCTGCCTGGGATGGATCACCCAGTGCTGCCCTACGTGTTTGTTTTAGATGAAGCATTTTCCTTGTCAAGAAATGTTTTGAGACCGTACAGCGGTAAATTTTTGTCCCACAAAAAAAAAACTTAACTACCGACTATCTCGAGCTCGAAGATATGTTGAATGTTCGTTTGGAATTTTGAGCGACAAATGGCGAATACTACATAGGCCTCTAAACGTGAAACCTGATTTTGCTATAAGCATCATCAAAACGTGGTGTGCCCTTCAGAATTATGTTCTCAAAAGAGATGGATATAAATTTGAAGATACATTATGTATCGAAGGATTTATGACAGCTGCCAAAATCAAGGATCCCATCAAAATCAAGGAGGGATCAATTTAAATCAGATCAGAAATGCATGGGCGGACTATTTCATTAGTGATGTCGGAAAACTGCCATGGTAAAATGACTGCATTTAACAATAAATGCGAATGGAAAATTCGATATTTAAAAAATAACAATAAATATTTAAAAATTTAATAAATGGAAATTAATAAAAGTTTAGTAAATCAAAAAATATGTTTAATTTTTACTTTCTAGCATATTGTTTAGATTTGTGTTTAATTTTTAATACAGTTATATACTGCTATGCTCTGCTGTTTTTATCTAATTACATTTGAGAAAACATCAAAAATTAATACGAAATGTGACTAATGTAAATATATATGAAATGTTGTAAGCCTGATCGTCGTGTTCCGTTAAATAAATGTCCCCTGGTCACCTCCAGGCATGCGTTCCTTTTTGTCAGCCTGACACCCCGGGTCTTGAATTGACTCTTTGTGGTCTTTTCCTAAAAAATGACCCCTTTTTCCACTTAGGGAAGTGGCCCAACATTATATATTTAACAGTCTGCATGATTCCTTTAACATTAAAGTCACATCTGTACTGAATTTTCCAAAATTAGGATTGAGTCTGTTTTCAGACTACAGCTCAGATTAAAAAAATTAGAATAATGAAAGAAAATATGGTCAAGGGAATTGCAAATCTAATTTATCAAATAAATAATCAATGATATCAAATATAAATTATCAGAATACAAATCTGCATATTTTGTAGATTATAAAAATATGAACATATTACAATGAAATAGAAAATATATTTAAAACAGCAAGAGAAAAAAAATTCAAATTATTAGAATACTTCATAACATGGTTCGAAAAATTAGAATAATGTTAATATATTGTACACAATTTAATATATTGTAAATATATTAAATTGTGTATTTAATTTGTAATTTGTGTACAATTTAATATATTTAATATATTATAAATATATTGCACATTTCACATTTAATATCCCACAATTCACTAAACTTTTTAACTTCCTCTATTAAAAGTTCTGTGTCTACACTTTCAGCCATTTTGTTTTTGCGGTAAAATGTCGTCCGTGTGAATTGCGCAGTTGAAATTAAGGTACTTCTAAGCCGTTATCGTTCATGCGATGAAGCAGTACACGAGGTGAAATAAACGGTCGCTGCGAGGCCACAACGACGCCTACTTCCTTGTGAGTCTGTTAGTTCAACTCAATGTACTTCTGATCGCAACTGCGGTGCCGCACCGGCTCCGGATCCCTCGTGTGCACCGAGCCTAAGGCTATACGCATGGCCACCACTTAACCATCAAAGGCAGAACCGATACAGCCCGCAGGATCGTAAAAAGAAAATAGATCCGAAAAGACACCAGCTCCAACACCAAAGTGACAGTCAAACTGAGAACCATCATTAAAAATATGTTGCCAATCAGTAGCTGGATATTTGGACGCAATGGTCTTCGTGGCAAGACTTCTTAGGATACTTAGTGCAACATGTCTTTATTTATAGATAGTTTCCACTAAATCAAGCTTTACCTTGACATTAATCACTTCCGGAGGATTTCTTGGTTTCAAAAGAGGTTGTATTTCACCTGGAATCGTAAGATATTTCCTAATGTTCAGTACTTTCTGGATAAATCCATTTTGAGTTTTAAGTTGTCTAGGTTTTATTATACAGTTCCTCCATTAAACTACATCAAAAACTGCTTTAGAAACTTCATCAAAACTACATCAAAACTATATCAAAACTACATCAAAAACTACATCTAAACTACATACAACTACATAAAAATTATATCTATAAAACTAAATCTATAAATTTAATTCCATAGTATATAGAAAAATGTAAAACATTTAACCTCATAGTAATAATCTTTAGATACAATTAATAAAAGTTTCATAATGATTGTACACTAAGCTTAATGGGAATTTTCACTAAAATATTTATAAACGTTAAATCTGAAAATCGTTAATTTAGAACTGAATCTATAATACTATGTCTATGAAACAGAAAATACTTCATAACTACATCTAGACTACTACAGTGAAACTATATCTTAATAATTACATAAATTTAATTCCATTACATAGAGAAATTTAAAACGTTCACCTTTAGTAATGGCACTAAGATACAATTTAAAAAAGTTCCATAACCTATGAAAAATATCAATAATGTGAATTTACACAAAACATTTTATACTACATTAAGTCTCCAAATAATAAATTTATATCTCCATCTATAAAACTCCATCTACAAAAGATTAAACCTATAAAATTAAAACTGCATCTAAGCTACTACATCAAAATTACTGCGTCAAAAATAAATCTATAAATTTAATTGTATTACATGAGCATAAATGTAAATTATTCACTTTCAATATAAGATCTAGGAGTGTCTTTCATGAAATAATTTTACCTTTTAAGTATAATTCAAGAGACGAGGCGAGTAGAAAATTTGATCTCATATTTCTGGAGTAAATTAATCATAAAAATTTGCAAAAAATTATTTGCAGTTCCATTTCAATCGAATGTAAAATTTTGTTTTTCTTTCTCAGAAATTTCATATGAAACGAACTCTATTTGAAGCTTAATTTCCCCTTCAAATTAAACAATCCCTAAAAAATAGAGGAATACATAATTTAAAATTAATTATAAGTTCAGTTTTGATCAATGGTGAGCAGCATATTTATCTCAAAAAGTAATTTGAAATGGATAAAAAGTGAAATGCGAGGATAAACCATTAATTATATTTGTGCAATTTTGTTTTTCTCTCAGTGCAATTTCTCTTAACTCTAAAATGATTCTTCATATAAATTACAATAGACGTTCTTTAAATTGAAAACACGGTATTTCTTTATTTATATGAAAGGATTTGCTAGACGGGCAAAAAATACTCTCTCATTAACTTTTTAATATATAATTTAGAATACTTACTTGAAGTCTTAATTTTACGAAAATCTCTTAATGATTCATGCGTCAAAAATTCAAAGTTTCCTTTTTCAACGTTAAATCCAAACATTGTTTTTTGTTTAACGTACGTTGGGACTTATTTTTTAAAGGTTTTAAATAATTATATCTAATTTTTTCAGAGTATAATTCTTAAAAATGTCTCTCAGGAAAACACTCTTTACTTTCAAAGATACGATCTTGTTTAATAATTGCTTTTGAGTTATTCATGAAAGTTTACTTTGCATTTAGATTATTAATGCTCCATAATACACTTCAAAGGTTAGAAATATGAAGCAGAAATAGTTTTTGCACAAAAGATCCTGCACAAACAGTTCATTAACTTTAAGTAATAATTGAACAATCAAAGCAGGATGTCATTTATTTAGGTAAAAGGAAACAAAAAAGTATTTATAAAAAAAAAATCACTTTAGCTGCAGTAATAAGTAATATTTTGTATGGTATCTTGAGACAATTACACCTATTTATTTATTGTGCTCAATATTTTCGCAGATATTGCTGAAGATTTGCAGATGATACTCATAGTCCAGTTTTATGGTCAAAACCTGTGTATCATATTTCCCAGACTTTTTCCAAGTGACAATCGTCTACGAATTTGCAAGACTGGGGAAATGGGAAAAGGACTCATAAAATGTATTAAAAGCATGCTTGGTGTAAACTATTTCCTTTTTTGAGTTCTTTTTTGTTTCTTCTTTTTTTCATTTTTTGATCTTACGAAAGTAATCTTTGTCGGCATTATTTGTAGTTCAGACCCATCGCTTTTCAATACTTAACTAAGTAATAGCTAAGCCACCATTGCTGCTAATTGGATTTCTCTCTAATTAGTACTTCTTTAAGCGTTTCCTTTTACCTAAATAAACGACATTCTGCTTTGATTGTTTAATAATTACTTTTACTTCGTGGATTCTTTGCTCTGGATCTTTTGTGCAAAATCTGTTTATGCTTCATTTAGGAAATACGCAGAGTGTATCATGGAGCATTACTTATCTAAAGGTATTGAGATTGTCCATTGGAATCTAGTTACTGTCTGACACGTGAATAGTATAAATATAACGATATGGATAATTATCACTTACGACACACGGGGGATAATTATCCGTATCATCATTATCTTTAGACTATTCACAATAAGACAATAGCTAGTTTCCAGGTCATACTCCAATAACGAAAGGCTATTGTCATTTGCTCCAAAGGGTAGGTGGCATTTGTGGCCAAGCATTTCGCAGTTCCATATAGCAGCAGTTAATATGGATTGCCCCTCCTCATGATGGAACTTCCAGCGCGTGGGGTTGAATTGAAGGACTTATTTGAATAGTGGTCCAACTTCACTTTAAAAAAAAGGGAGTTAACCTCATTTTCATGTTCATACAAGTCATTTCTATATTATTTTTAAATTGTTGCACCTCCAGCTTATTTCTGCTGATCCACAGAAACGTATTCAGAAGGAAGTTCCACATTGTCAACATTAGTCATATGCAAATAGCTGAAACGCTGATTGTAAGGTATCATCCTGTTAATATGGGTATTGAATCTCTTCCTAGGTTGTTGTACGTGTTGAACCTTATAATTAACTCTTGAAAATATCTCTAATACCCGAAAAGGACCTTGAAATCTGGGTCGCAGCTTTTGGGATTTGTTTGATTTCCCTGCTGGTGTCTTAATAAAGCATAGTGAGCCTATGGAGTAATGAAAGTTCTCTTCTTTCTTTCCTAATTGGCTGCGTGCTATGTACGCACTCTCTTGGCTCCTCAAATTGTCAAAAACTTTAGCAAATGTGCTGTCAAGGGATCGCGTAAGATGTTCAATATATTCTGTGTTACTCTGTGTTGTTCGCAGTTGAGTATTCAAGCTATATGGTAACCGAATATCTCTCCCGTGCTCCAGAAAAAATGGGGATGTGTGGGTAGCCTCGTGTATAGCCGAATTGAGTGCTAACATTGTAGAAGGTAATAGAACATCTCATTCCTCCGTGTTATCCGATATAGCAGCTAAGATATTTGCGATGGACTGATTGGACTTCTCGTCTCTCCCGTTAACATGAGCAGAATATGCTGAGATGTTTCGTTTCTCTATCCCCTGCATTTTACAAAATTCTGTGAATTCCGTGCTGCTAAAGTATTTGGCATTATCAGTAAATAAGGTGTGGGGACAACCTCTGTGCACTATATATTGATAAAAAAAAATTCTAGCTATGGTCTGTGACCGCAAATCAGGCAAAGGTACCAAGTGCATCATTTTTTAAAATGCATCGATCATGCTTAAGACATAGGTGTTGCCTGCCTTAGTTGACTTCAAGGGTCCGAAAACTGCCATATGGCATCGTTTACCTGGGCATACACTTTGGTTCTCAGGCTCGTGAGGTGCTGTGTGGACCTTGTAAGCACTTCTACGGGTGAGACATGTAGTGCATGATCGTACAAAATCCTTGGTGTCCTTATACATATTTGGCCAAAAGCATTGTTCGGCTAGTCTATTGTAGGTTTTAAAAAAACGAAGATGTCCACCAATTTGCGATTGAACAGACTCCAAAACCTTCGCCTTTAAACAGTGGGGTATATAAACCTGTCGTCTAATGTCAATACGAGGGGACCTACGAAGACGTTTCGCTAAATGTATGAGTATGCCCTGTTCATCAATAATGTAGTTCTGGAACTTTGGGTCAGGATTGTGGGAGTGAATGTTCTCAATAATGCATTTTATATGTGGATCTTGATTCTGCATGTCAACTAGCTCCTGATTTTCGGGAAACCTGATGTTAATGGCATTGACACGTGATAAATGATCCGCAACTGAATTCGGAGACCCTTTTAGGTAGCAAATTTTGTAGTTGTACTCCTCTAACGTTAACTTCCAACGCAAAATTTTAGAAGATGGGTTTCCATTTGATAAAAATCCTTGCAGTGGCTTATAATCGGTATATACTCGGAATTTCCTGTCAATTAAGAATGCTCTGAAAAAATTCATAGCAGAATAGATTGCAAAAAACTCTAACACAGTGGCACTATATTTCTACTGAGATGGATTCAATTTTTTGGAATAGTAATAAAGAGGTTTGACTTCAGAGTTGGGGTATTTTTGTTCTAATACTGCTCCTATGCCCTATGAAGATACATCCGTTGTTAGTTGTAATTCTGCAGAAAAGTCTTTTAATGCGAGAATAGGCGGATTTAAAATAGCGTTCTTTATGTCCCCGAAAGAAGCCTGAGCCTCTTGTGTCCAGAGGAAAGGTGTGTCTTTTCGCAAAAGTTTGGTTAGTGGAAGGGCACGACGAGCAAAGTTTTTAATATAACGCCTATAAAAATTACAACAACCTAGAAATGATTTTATCTGTTTCTGGTCTACTGGTACTGGGAAATGATTGATTGATACAGTCTTATCTTTATCTATACTTAAACCTTGTGGAGTGACCACAAACCTCAAAAATTTGCATGATTTCGTGAGAAACTGGCATTTACTTGGGTTAAATTTTACGTTGACATCTTCAAAACGTTGCAAAACTTTGTGTAACGATGAGTTATGTTCATCAATTGTTTTCGTAAAAAGTATGATGTCGTTAATGTAAACAAGAGCACCCTGATTAAGAAGATCACCCAGAATTTCTTGTGCCATTGATTGGAAAGCCTTAGGGGAATTCTTCAACCCAAAGCATAGGCGATTAAATTGATATTTCACAACATCTGCGGTGGTAAAAGCAGTTTTGTGTTTATCCCGGTGATGTAAAGGGATTTTGTTAAAGGTGGATTTCATGTCCAGGGCTGAAAAAAAGCTTGAACTCGAAATCTCGTGAAGTATATCATCTAGAGTTGGTATAGTAAATTCCTGAGTGATTGTGATTTCATTTAATCTCCTAAAGTCAAATACTTGGTGCCACTTATTTTTCTGTTTAACAAATAAAGCTGGAGTGCCATATGGAGATTTCGATTTGGAAATTATCCGAGCTTTCTCGAGATCAAGGACTTGTTGTCGAAATTCATCTCTCAGATTAAAAGGTATCTTATAAATTGCACACCTAATAGGATTATCGTGCTGGAGTTGGATTCTGTGCGGTTCTGTTTTAGCAGCAGAAAGTTCCGCAGTGGAACGGGCAAAAGAAGTAGAATGCTGTAACAAAAGTTTGACTAATTTTTTCCTTTAATTGGGGAGTCAGCCCTTGAATCGCAAAGTCTCTATCAGTCAGCGTGGATGGTGTCTGGCTGGTAATTTGGAATTCTGAAGGGTATTCCTCTAAATTATTTATGGAACATATCCTCATGTGTTTATTCAATTCTACAATATCGCTGGAACTGTTTTGAAGTTGGATACAAGCCTCATTAGTGTCATGATTGATTTGGACAGATGATGAATTTAGGGTGATGCCTTTGATGGTAAGTTTAGGGCTGCAGGTAACTGTGGCTTCAGCACTGGAATGTGGTAAGACTGCAGCATTTGTATACACCGTAGAAGTTTGACCTGGTGCCAATATTGTTTTCCTACTTAATTTTTTTTTAAATATATTGTCCACTGCGTCTGAATGGGGGGTACCTACAGTACTCATTGAAATGGGCATCTGAGTATCGTTGATCTGTAAAAATTGTCCCTTAATATTAATTACAGCCTGCCTCAATTGCAAAAAATCATAGCCTAATATGGCTTCATAGGCGGAAGATAACTCCTGAGTTGTAATAAAAAAAAATTTGTTCCAACCATTCCTTTCCTATCTGAATTAAAATTTTATAGCACTCTTAAACTTTAACCGTTTCTCCGTTTACTGCTCTGATTTCCACGAGAGTGTCGAGAGGCTTATAATTCTTATTAATCTTATCAAATAATTCCGACGAGATCAAAGACACTGAGGCACCTGAATCAATCAGGGCTGGTAAATTCACATTGTTAGATTTCACTCGTATCACAGGTAGAGAATATTCAGGGACAAAATTGGTTTGTTTGGGAGGTCGTGCGTCTGATCCTATCGGTTTGATTACTGGCGTCTCCCTTGAAAGTTTAAATTGCTGTCTGGACTAAACTCTGATCTTCTTTCCCTAGGGTGTGACCTCTGTTGACGTTGGGTATCATACCGATCACATGTGGCAGCTCTATATTTCCTGCATTGTGCTTGAACGTGCCCATAGTTACCGCAGTAATAGCAGCGGATAGTGAGACGGTTATTCCTAAATATTTCATTTAGAGTGAACAATGTATTTACAGGTAACTGGCTATGCAGTGTCTGCACTTGCAATGTGAGTTCCTGGACCTGCTCAGTTAATTGAGTGATAGAGTCACTGGCCTGTGCAACGGCACCTTCTGGTTCTGTTGTGGATTTTAAAAATACTGCCTCGTTTATTTCCTCTGTCTGAGCTATAGTCACAGAATCCTCAAAACTACGCGGTGCCCTACTCAGAACTAACCGTTGTATGCTAGGTTTTAAACCAGCTACGAAGCGAGCTTATAATAAACGGTCATTGGCCTGTCGCGTTTCAGGTGCGCTTCCGGATCCAGACGAGCTAAAAATCTGGCTTCCAATTACTCTGATCCGCGTCGCGTAATCGGCAACGGATTCCTATTCTCCCTGCGAGAAAGCGGCGAGATTTTGCAGCTGAGTAGCTAAGGGAATCTTCTGTTGGAAGCGCTGTTTCAAATGCTCTGAAAAATCCTGGAAGGAATCAATCGCAGCATTCAGTGGGTCTGCAAGAAAAAATGTTTCCGCCGCTCCTGTCTGTTTTAATTTGGCGATCGTCAGCTTTTCCAATTCGCTCCACCGCGTTAATTGACTGACTTCGTCGATCCTATCTAAAAAATTCATAATATCCCCTTCTCCGGAAAATGTGGGTATTAGTTCTATACAAGTGAGGTTGATGGTGGGCAAATTTGCCCGAGGGGATGGGTCCCTTTGTCTATGTGGCGGCATTTCTCACAATTTTGTAAATGTAAAAGCACAATAATTAAAGGGAAAAAATGAATTGGAAAAAAAATTATAAATCGTAAATGTAATCTACATTCGCGGACAAAGGAATTTATCTAAACACTATTATATTTGTAAAACATATATCAATATTAAACTGATTTCTTTGTTTTCTGATGTAACACACATATAAATGCAATGAATATACATTACCAATAATATAATCTACATGCGCGTACACAGGAATATAACTAAACACTATTATATTTGTAAAACATATATCAATATTAAATTGGTTTCTTTGTTTTCTGATGTAACACACATATAAATGCAATGAATATACATTATTAATAATATAATCTACATGCACGTACACAGGAATATATCTAAACACTATTATATTTGTAAAACATATATCAATATTAAACTGGTTTCTTTGTTTTCTGATGTAACACACATATAAATGCGAATATACATTATCCATAATTTGTTTCGATTAGTTTTCTACTTAAAAATCTATATATCAGAAATTGCATGCAAAAATCAATATGAAATTCATCTATATGAATCACACTTAATTTGAGTTGAAAATACTTTATGCAATAATTGATAACACTCTTAAAAAATTGTTTAAATAATACACAGTCAGTGTATCTTAGTATTCACAAAACCAATATTGAATCCGCTCAGCACATGGAACATAGCTCTATTTCTTTTTATTACTACAAGAATAAGAGAGAAGTCGATAAAATTCATACCTCAATTGTCACGTGAAAAAAAAACCAAAATTTTAACGATGGAGACAGATTGTACTAAGCGCATTCAATGGCGTACCCAACCGACATCATGTCATAACAGAAAAAAATTATATTTATATCAAGACCCATTGACTGAAGATCCTGGTCACAAGGCACCAATGATACAATGCCCCTTGAACTTATAAATAATTATCAAATTATCCTAGTTATCAATCTTATATTGTATAGTTAAAAATAGATTCCGATTCAAGCGACGTGCTAAATAAGGCAAGCGAAGCATCAGATACATATAAATGACAGCACTTTATTTAATTACAATGAGTCATAAGAAATATCAATTAATAAATTTCGATTCAAGCCACGTGCTAAATAAGGCAGGCGAAGCATCAGATACATATAAATGACAGCACTTTATTTAATTACAATGAGTCATAAGAAATATCAATTAATAAATTTCGATTCAAGCCACGTGCTAAATAAGGCAGGCGAAGCATCAGATACATATAAATGACAGCACTTTATTTAATTACAATGAGTCATAAGAAATATCAATTAATAAATTTCGATTCAAGCCACGTGCTAAATAAGGCAGGTGAAGCATCAGATGCATATAAATGACACCACTTTATTTAATTACAATGAGACATAGGAAATATCAATTAATAAATTTCGATGTCACATAATGTTTTACAAAGATGGAGAGAGGGATATTTATTGAGGGATAAGCGTACTCACAGGTGGTTCTTTATTTTTTTTTTGTGTCCACTTACGTGCGTTCGACCGCCTTCGGCTGCTGCGATGTTTTTCTTTTTTTGCGAGTCAAGATCTTCTCGAAAACCGACTTTTGGCGCTGTTCCCCGTCGCCAAACAGCGCGCAGCGCCAAATCCGAAATGCGAATATGCTCCCTAACAATATGGTATAGCTCTGAATGCATAGTGCATTGTGCATTGAATTTTTTTATGAATAGAAAGCCATATATAATACTTTCTAAAATCTCTCTGTTATTTTTTTATGTTTTTAGTATGTTTTAAGTTTATTTTGTGGTCTATAAATTTGAACAATATTTAGGGTTTCAAAGAATTAGGCATAGGTTTGTGAAAAATACTTCAGTTAACAATCCGGAGAAATTTGAAAGAAATCAGAATTAAATGAATACGCTTCGAGCATTTTGAAAAATACTAGCATTTTTGAAAACGTTTTTGATAGATAGGTCTTATTCTTCCACAACTTACATATTTTAAATACGAAGTTATTCAGTACGGAGTTATAGAATAAATTTCGCCGGGATTCGAACTGAGCCTGCCACTTCCCTGTCCCTAGCCCAACATGACCTCAGGGTCAAAGACGAATGTCCCTTAGGGTGTTTCATTTTTCCAAAGATGGGATTTTCATATGACTTTGCTTACGCCCCGAGTCTCACTGATGTAAAAGTTATATATGCCAAATTTCAAGATGATTGGATAATATTTAGAGGTTGCACACTTTGATCAGTTTTGTAAAAGTAGGCAAAAAACATGATTTTTCAATGTTAATTACTTTTATTGGGAAAACTAGAAATCACAAACTTAAAATAATATTAAAACTAGACAGTAAGATTAATAGATAGTATGATAGACATATCATGTGTTACATTAATCAACTTCATCCAAACTTTATCAACTATTACTAACCGTATCTCCAGCTACCGTTTACCGAGCACTTGTGATCAATAGAAGTATATGGCAAAGAAAATCGAACAGTCACTCTTTGAAAATCCTCCTCATTTTGTTTTGCATCGGGATAGTAAACTGTTGCCTCAGTTGACCATGGGAGTGTCAAAACATTGGAAGAGAGAGTTGCAGTTCTAGTGACTGGCAAAGATATTGAGCATTTGCTTGGCGTACCTGTTGAATTGAAATGCACTGGTGAGCAGATGGCTGAAGTAGTTATCGGGAAGTGGACCGATTTGGGCTACGTGACAATATCATCGGTATATCTTTTGATATTACAGCATCTAATACAGGACTGATCAAAGGGGCATGTAGCAGAATTGAAAAGGAATTCAGGCGAACATTGTTGGGGTTGGCTTGCCGTCATCACACCCATGAACTAATATTGAAAGGAGTGTTTGAGGAATATTTTGGCGTACCATCAAGTGGTCCTGACATCCAGATTTTTCGAAAGTTCCAAAGTCTGTGGGCTTTACAAAGAAGTCATACATCACAACGCTGGATGAAGAAAGTCCCGTTCAAGGCTTTCTAGAAGAACAACGAGCGAAAATCGTTAACTACATCCAAAATGTCCTAAAAGACGGAAGTCATCCAAGACTACTAAGAGTTATTGCAACTCTCACTCCTGTACCTAGGAGGTTGGTCTAAAAACAACTTCAGGATCCCAGGGACTCTGCATCAAGCAAGGTGGATGGCTAAGGTAATATATGCACTTAAAATTGTCCTCTTCTCTAAACAGTTGAATATTCCTCAACGAGAATTGAAGTGTATGAAACGAGTTGCACATTTTGTCAGCCTAATATATGTTCGCTTTTTGCACGAGGGAAATTGTAAGTCGATGGGCTCAAAAGAATTATTTGGATATGCTACAGCTTCTTAGCACTTACCCAGATGCAGACGTCAAAAAAGTGCTCTCACAGTTTCTAAGAGATACCTTTGGTATCTGTCAGAAACAAACGTAGGATTGGTTTTTTGGACGAACGTATTACGCAGATAAGAAAAATATGACTAAAAATTTAGAAACCAAACCTGTAAAGAAAAAGAAAATAAACGATTAGAGGGTAAAACCCTGTTTTCTGAAGGAAAATTCCTCAGCCATTTCGCTACTAATAAAACAAAGACGTTCTTTGAATTGTTTGGGATCCACGACGTGACAGAATAGTGCAGTGATTCTCTAAGAAGCCATGTGAAAGCTCTTAAGGTGGTCAGTGATACCACAGAAAGAGGAATTGCTCTGATAAAAAATGGTTTAATGAATCGGTTGGAATCGCACAACTAAAACAATTTTTGTTGAGGGTCAGAGAACCACAGAAAAGTCGTCACCAAACGAACAAAAGAAAGGATTGCATCATTCAAAATTTATTAATATAACACATGTTTTGCTTATTTTACTACCTATTAATCTCAGTGTCTAGTTTTAATATTATATTAAGTTTGTGATTTCTAGTTTTCCCTATAAAAGCATTTAACATTGAAAAATCCTATTTTTTGCATACGTATACAAAACTGATCAAAGTGTACAACCTCTAAATATTATACAATCTTCTTGAAATGTGGCATATATATCTTTTAAGTTACTGAGACTCGGGGCGTAAGCAAAGTCTGCAAAAATTTTACATTTTATTTTTTGCCTTACAAAATGAAACGCCCTAATGTCCCCGTATATAACTTGCCCTTATATCTTTAAATTGATTTATTAGATCTAACGAGTCAATGTAAATGGCACATTATTGCCTTCTGTTAATTTGCTTTCCTTTTACAATGGCGAACAATATCAACCAGCTTCTAAACTAATCCTTTTCATTTAAAGCCTATAAGGCCATGTTTTCGCTCCCGTAGCGTCAGTGATAAATTTGACCAATCACAAAACTCAATGTAATGACAACGATGTAATGGGACCTCTAACTGGAGGTCCCATTGGGTAGAGGTAAAAGGACCTCTAACCAATCCCATGACTTTTAAAAATGAAGTACTCTCTCTCTTCGCGCTTATGTTTGATACATCCTTTCCAAGTTCAAAAGAATATCTCTCTTGGAGACTTCTTCCTCGACTGTCAAAATCTTATGACAACAAGTAACATGTGGAAAAACGCATAACAGGAATACAGAGCATCTTAATATCCACAATATAAAAATTAATGATCGACAACTAGTTTCGAACTAGTTCTTCTGTAGGCCGAAGAGCAAAGTGAGGAGCCATGGGTTTGACAGGCTCCACGGAAAATTCACAAATGCTAGGACCATCAAACTTATTCATATCAATAGGGGAGACCACTTCTAGAAGAGCGTCATGGGAGACGGCTGTAGAAGCTGTCAAATGCAAGAGGAAATGCTTGAGGAGGAAACATGGGGTGGAAATTGTATTTTTAATGTGGGCTGTTGATAAATTCATCTCCCTCCATACCCTAATGTTCCTCGGCAGCGTAAAGAACTGTTAATTAGTTTAAAATTAGCTGTTACCATTTGACATTTTTTCGTTGCAGTTATTATAAAGTTGATTTTTCTGTCTTGCGGAAACTTTGTGAAATCACAATATACATATTGAGAATACCCCCACTGAACGTCACTTGCAGGATTTAGTTCATAAAGAAACAGAGATAAAGGTTGACATTACAAAGCGATTTTAGAAATTTTTAACTCAGAAGTATAAAATTTTGCATAAATATTCATTTAAGAATAACTATAACAAACACCTTATAAAATTTTAAATTAAATTTTTTTTTTATTTTAAAAATTGAAATTATTATTTTATTAATGCTCCTTGCGATCCTATTTTAACTTCCCCCTCATAATTTTGCATTTATATTGCTTACAAATACTCTTTGAACAGAGTTATGTATTACTATGTGCTTTCGTTGACTAGTTAGTTTTTGGGAAATATTTTTATGCTTGTACTCTGACTTTTCGTGAATTTTTTGTACTTTTCCTACACTTAAGTTAAACTTTGATAATCTGAATGAAGTCGAAAACTGAAAAAGACACATAGCATAATTTTGATGATTTAGAGGAGTCTTTATTATACATTTTATAAAATTTCGTCAAAAATTATGACGCAAGGAGCATTTCAAAGACTTGCGAATCTGGAAACTACTCATTTTGAGAAAAAGCCATTTAAAAGATGTTTTTTTAACCTACCTTTTATATTTACTTTTCAAAAGCCACCAAGTTTTCATTTCACTTTTCGCTATATATTTTTTAAATGCATTTTTCCCTGTATTTACATATTTTTAAAATATTAATACACCAAAAATAGTTCCAATGTTTGTTCGGTTTTTTTGTAATTGGAAAGTCCACCAACTTTTTTCTGATTCTATTCCAATGTGAAAATTTTTTGGAAGGTCCTAAAATATCATTCAGAGAGTCTCTGATCAAAAGTGGCATTTCATTTTAATATACAAATTTTCAGTACAAAGGGGCAATGCAAGGGTAGAAAAAAACCCCCCCCCCCCCCCCTTACAAGATTTCTTATAAAAGTTGCGAAAATCTCTAACCCACTTTCAAAGAGCGAAACGAGCTTTACTTAAGAGCTGAAAAAAATCACACATCATGCAAACTATTTCAGTGAAAAATTTCGTAACTTAGATGTCAATATTTCGAGTGTAAACTTTTCTAGCGAAAATTTCCGTAACATTGACGTCACTCTTTCGAACAGAAAAACTGGGAAAAGAGGGAAATGTCGAAAAGAGAAACAAATAAATCAAAGAAAAACAAGGATAAATGAGAAAAAAAGGCTAAATGCCACGTTTAAAAAATAAATTTAAGAAATGTAAAAAAATACATTATTACAATAAAAACAGTGCATCGAAACTTATGCTTCGAAAACTAAAGAAATGCTTCTGGAAAGCTTAATTCCTAAAGCAAGGCCTTTTTTTTTATTTATCTTGTGTCTAGTTTAGGAATTAGGGTATAATCCTTCTTTATATTAGTAGGAGTAAGATGATTAATTAACTACGGAATTTAAGAGCATTGATTGAAAATGTCACGAAGTTTTTGAGGGCACCGTCGACCTTTATTTGAGCAAATATTTTTTATTGAATATTGATTGTGTTCTTGTAAAATATATATATATATATATATATATATATACATATATCTGTAGGATAAAAGAACCAAAATAGTTATTTTCAAGTAAAAAATCATTTTTGAAGTATCTACCAAGTAATAAATGTAAATGTAGTAAACTTTAAATCTGTTATCCTGAAAACTGATTTTTCAAGATTTTTATATTTTTTGAAATGCTCCTTTCGACTTGATTTTTGTTCCAAATTCAAGAAATTTGTATAAAAGAATCATAAGACTGTTTGCAAAGTAACTGGGTATGCATTTTACAGTCCGACTGCATTAAGGTAATTAAATTCGCTTTATAACTTATTAAAATGCAAAATTTTGATGAAAATCGGGATGGAATTCAGAAAAAAAAAATCTCTCAAAAATTAACTATTCAAGGGATTAAATAATTCATACCTAGATTCGTTAGTAATACATATTTAAGTTATTAAAAATCAAAATCGAGTTAATACCTAAAAAATTATGTCTCAAGGATCGTTTTAATTTTTTTTTTTATTTTAATTTTTTATATATATTAAAATTATAATAAGACTGGAAAATTCTTTTAAGGTATTCTATATACTTATGGTGAAATGTATATAGGTTCAAAATTTCATATATATGATAAAAAGTTTTTAAAAAAAATTAACGTCCACCGTTCCCTTAAACACTTTTTTTATAAATAATTATTAGGTGATAAACAGTTTCTGTGAATGCAACTTTGCCAGTTTCATTTCAATTCTAATGAAAGAAAAACTGAAATTCTTTACATTTGTTTTATTTGATTTTATTGACCTTTCAGTTGTGACCTTTCTGTGTGATCATTATATTTGTTTCATCAGCAATGTTTAGTTACATAGCATTTACTGAAAGTGCTTTAGAAATTATAACAACAATTTTTTTTCCATTGTTTGGGTCCTGCACTTCTCTAATATTCATTACTTCCGTAGTATTTCGTTTTACTTCGTTCTAATTTTTTGAGAACCTACTACCAAAGTGCGCAACTTATTAGTCTCTTCTGATCGGGTTCTCCTCTCCATACTGATCCACTACATTTCAGTAGTTTATACTTATATTTATTTTAAATACTTTTTCCTGCCAAATCCTTATTCTGTTCTTTATGTCCTTGGAGCCTCGGTAGACATGGTTCAAAATCCGGAGTCCGGATTACATATGAAGAGAGAGATGGCAATATACAGAAAGAAATACACATAGATAATTCATTTTGACGGGGATAGTGGCCCTGGTCACGGACTGGTATTTTCCCAGATTCCCTTCCAAGACAGAACCCCTTGCTATTACGGTTGGAAGAATGACTTTACTCCAAATGACTACCAACCCAAATTACACGCATCTCTAGTCCAAAGACAAATTTAAGTTACATGATTGGGGGATGGTTACCATTAGCAGCACTTCCAGAAACAAATATGGACCAACTGCAAAATTCATATGCTTGCCAAACAATAATTATAAAATGTTACTGTCCCAACTGCAAAGCAGAGTTGGACTGTCTCACGGGGGTAATGGCACTGGATGGCAAAATTTAAGATATGAATAAAAGGTTGTAAAGCAGGCATTGGAATAGAAGGCAGTTGGAAAATATAAAAGAGAAGATAGGAAAAAGTGGTAGAGAGCAAATAATAAAGTAAAAGAGGAGCGAAACTTATGACCTAAGTCAAAAGACTACACGCAGGAGAGCACCGAGCCCCAAAGTCATAAAAGTGTCGATGGAACAGTAAAAAGAATGGGAGAAAAAAATAGAAGGCACGGAGGTAGGATACGCCCCGTAGCCAAGAATGGTCAGAAAGAATGCTATAATTATAAAACCGGGCGAATGAGGGTACGTGGGTGGTTCAAAGATGGGATGAAGACACCAATAGGATTCCCAGAGGGAGGAATGTAGGGAAATAAGAAGCATAAATAAGATAGAAAAGATGAGAGACAAGGACTTAAAGCGATTTTCCTGACTTCCGACCGAATGACTTTTTAGGATGCTGCTGCTGCTGAGATTAAAGGATTTGTTTTTACTTGAAGTGACGAGTTATTTAATTGTCTTCCATTTTGCCATCCGATGTCACTACCCCCGTGACAAACTGCTCTCACAACTGGGAGGACAACCAACAGAGAATCCTTTGGAAAGTTTCAATGCCAACCTTTGTTTCAATATAACCCCAACGACAAAATACAACTGTTGGCCGAATTTACTAAATATTGTTGACCAACAATATACCAATGGTTTTGTGTTACATGGGAAGCCTCACTCTGAAATCGAACTGAAACCCATGATGTGGAAGACGAAGACGCTATCTATAATGCCAAGTGGGCGGCATATATAATTGTTGTATGTAATTTATATCTATAATTACATTCTATAATTGCTATATACTTTACATTTCTGATGTCAAATATTAAGTTTAGTTTTAAGAAAAAATTCCATTAACATGATTAAATTAAAACGTTTAGTTCGCAATAAGTATAAAATATATGTATTGCCATACATTAAAGCAACTGTTCCTAAGTACCGTGAGGAATTTGTATCTGCATGTCAGATTAATTAAGGAAGAATACATACGTTTCAGCATTGCCATATATAATAATAGCACATACATTTAAAATATACATATCTTCCAACGGTTTTATCTTCTTGTAAGATAATTACTTAAGTCTTTACCGGAAATATTTTATCAATACATTCCTTTAATGCTGTACTGAATATTTGTTTGGTAATATTAATTAGAAACAAATAGATAAAATCATCCAAAAATGTGACCAAAATCTAAGAATGCATTTCCGCAACGAAATGGGAAAACATTAGTAAATACATGTGCAATTGGTTTGGTACACTAATTACAAGTGCTTCTATTTCAGGGCATCTAATTAAGCCCATTCTGACCAAGAGACTAGATTTAGTTCGTTATTTATTGGCCTCTAAAGAATGTCACTGAATAGTCTATTGCCAAATTTGTCATAGTGCTAAGAGGCAATTAAAACTCGGCAAGCACTAAAAGGAACATAATACTGAATAATTTACTCTATCATTAATTTTATCGAGGGGAATACCGCTAGGGAGACTTGGAAGCATGCTATGTTTCAACAGATAAGTGGGCCTAACAATACGGTTTCTAGTTCGAAGCTATTTCACCAAATTCTCGTGTAACTCTTTACCAGAAAATTTTGTGAAATAATATTTATTCTTAATATTTATCGAGGAACAATTTGCGATATGTGTATTAATGGATAGCCGTGTTATTCAAATACAGATTTTTATCATATTGATATTGAAAATACTCATTTATATTCATATCTATAAAAAATTTAAAATATTACTGATTGAATTTTAAAATTCCTTTTCTTCAGAATTTGAGCATAAAAAAATAAATTATTTCCTCCAGTTTTTCCTAGAGGATTGATTATAATATAATAATATTTCTAGGCAGTTTGTGAAACCCGCATAATGAACAGACACATTATTCAAACTCATGATTTTTTCGTATTAATATTAGAAACAATAATTCATATCGATATGTATGAAAATTAAATATATATATATATATATATATATATATATATATATAACTTGCTTGAATTTTAATTCAAAATTTATATTATCCATAAATTCAGACAAAAAATTATAAAACACTAAAGGGATTGATTATGTTAAAATAATATTGTTATTAATATATTATAACTAGCTGAATACCCGTGTTTCGGGACAGACCACATTACTATCGTCAATAATTCAGTAATTTGGTTAACTTGCTTTAAATTTTCTTTAGCAGTAAAGTGGTATTATTCCTTAGAGGAGTTCATCCTATAACCTTGATGTCAGTTATCTGACATAAAATAGGGGTTTTAGATATTTTTTCATTGTAGGATTTTGATTTAGTGCCCTATTTTAACAATGTTAAAAGTTGAAATAAAATAAAAAATATATTTAAGTCAGCACCTAGGTCATTAGAGGAGCTACAAGGCAAAATGTCAGATTTCAAGATCCTCTTGGTACAGATAGACAGTGATCAGTCAGTTTTTTTCTGGGGGGGGGGGTGTCTAAACCTCTTTAAATCCCCTTTAATGCTAAGTTCCTTAAAACGATTTTTTAGCGATAACCTAGTGCTTTATAGAAATGACCATGAAAATATTCTTGGGCTTTCCACATATCAGCGAGTTAGTGTTTTACTTTGGGGGTTTCAGCCCTTTATATATATATATATATATATATATATATATATATATATATATATATATATATATATATATATATATATATATATATATATATATATAATATATATATATATATATATATATATATATATATATATATATATATATATATATATATATATATATATATATATATATATATATATATATATATACATATATATATATATATATATATATACATATATATATATATATATATATATATATATATATATATATATATATATATATATGTGTGTGTGTGCATTAAAGCACAAAATGAATGGGCATGCCTTTTTATATTGCAATAAAATATATCGTACTGACATTAAACGACGTTAATGTCGCAAAGACGAAAGCTCTTGGAGAAAAGAGGAAAGTTTCTTCAACACATATGTTGAAAGATAATTTTACGCCTTCAGGTTCATTCAGTATATACGTTTGTTTTTCTCTCAGTTCTTTTTTAGAGCTCTTTTTTTTTTGCATACATTTCGAGAATACTCCACTGCACTGAACGTCACTTGTAGGATTTACTTCATGAATAAAACAGAGACTTAAAACATCTTCTTTCTGATATGTTTAAACATTGAAGAATTTTTTGAAAGGTTCTAGAGTAACGTTCAGTGAGTCTGTCTTTGAAAAAAAAGCGGTCAACCATTTGATTTGGCTGCCAATTTTTATGCAATGGTAATAAGGAATAAAGAGACCTTAAACAGTCAGTCATTAAATTTGTGACACATAATGTATATTAATTTTGCTGAAAGAATTCTGTCTATTCTCACTGTGGTATTTCATTTTACTCACATATATTTAGTCATAGATTTAAAGGTTTTACTGGTTTATAATATTTTCCCATATTGTTAAGGGGCAGTCATTAAACAAATTTCACAAAACTGATGTTATGCGATATATACATAATATATTTTATAAATATATGTAATGCAAATATGTGATTTTTAGTATTGTAGTTTCGTGGCCCCACAACCATGCTTCCCGATTCACTAGAGGTTTTTCTAAAGAGAAATGAAAGCCTAGAGTTAAGTTCTAGAGTTAGATTCTAGAGTTAGATTCTAGAGTTAGATTCTAGAGTTAAGTTCTTTTTTAAATTATTTGGTTCATCTTATTTACAGATGCAGGTACAACACAGTTTCACACTATATCTAACTTCACCTCCTTACAACCAACATCAGCCATAATAACTCAGAATAAGAGGTCTGCCAAACCTTCCTCTTGCGATGGCCTCGGATGGTCTATCAGTCCCAGACCAGAAGCTTCCCTGTCTGTCTCTTAATCCTCCGCTAATCATACTCTTTGCACCCGGCCAGGCTTTTTTAAGTCCCTTTCGAAACTTCTTGAACACTCTAGATTTCTTTTCAGAAACTTCATGCGGTTCAGTAGAGACTTTGCTACGGTGTTTAATGACTCCCGGTGTCCTTAATGATACTGAGGCACCACATCCTCTGCTCATTTGTCTCTAATTAAAATCATAATAATTACAAGATAAAAAGAACTTTTTATATACCATGTTTTTAAATTTTCTGTTGAATCATATAAACTTGACAATTCTAATTTATTATATACTTTTATAAACTTTTTTTGATGAATTATCCCATCAACTAGAAAGAAAATGAAGTTAATCGGAATTTAACTAGCGTTTAACTTTTCATTCCTGCCCCGGTCGATAGATGGCTACGACAGTCTACAAAACAAAATTAACTGAAAATAACTGATAAATAATTTAATTCTGCTTAAAGATGGCTAAAAGTATTTAAAAAATGCAATGTCCTGAGCTATTCTAAAAGTTTCAAATGTCTAGCTAGTCGGGAAGATAGCTAAAAATCGATTGCAAGGTTTGCAAGGGACAAACACATACACACAAACAAACAAACAAGAAAGCAAGTTAATAAAAACATGGTAATTATAGACACCGCTTTAGAGAATATGTCACATGGGTCAAGTGCATGGGAGATTATAACCACGTTGCTACAATATCCATAAACCCGCAAAATCCATAAAAATCTGTCTTATGAGTAACAAGTAGATGACTTTTTCACATCGCATAATAAAACAATAAATTTTAAAGCATACTTTCTAGACACTTTATCCAATTTCGTCACTTTGTCATCGCATATCTGATTAGGTTTCTACTTTTCATAACAGTTTATTCCGTTCTCATACTATCTTAACATGCAAAAAATAAACTTGCATTCATATTTGATGAAATATTGCTGAAAGAATGTATGTGAAGAGAAAATAATGAATTAAATATTGATGAAATTTTATGAAATTTTATTTATAATCTAATCATAGCTTATGATAAAATTTTATGTTACTGTACTTGGAAAATAAATCCTATTCTGTTTCAAGTGCAATAAACCACAGAGCTTTATTTTTTGCTATGCCTAATTTTCCTTTAATATTATGTTTATTATTATTTTAATATTTATTAAAAATTTGTGAAATATAATGTATATTAATTTGCTGATGGAACTCTATCATTTCTCACTGTAATGTTGCATTTTTATTCACCAATATTTAATCATAGTTTTAAAGGTTTTACAGGTTCATAATGCTTTCCCTTATGTTAAGGAACACTCATTAATCTGAACTCACAAATGGTCATATACTATATCCATATGTGTTTTATAAAAATATGTAATGCAAATATGCAAATATGTAATTTTTAGTATTCTCAAACCCAGATTACTAAGAAGATTGAAAAGTTCTAGACCTAATCCATATTTAAGAAAATAAATAAATGAGAGTGATACGAATAGGTATATATATATATATATATATATAGAAACATTTGACTGAAAGCTGTAAGTGGTCAAAACAAAATGTTTCACTCGTTCATTTTCGTTTGTTCTATTTATTGCTTTCATATTCCTACATTAATATCAATATAAGGAAAATATTTTTAGGATGTGAAGGAAACATAACTCACCGTTCTAAAAAATTCCGTCTCTGTACTACAAACGACAAAAACTTCTTCCTGAATATATATTGTGCAAAATTATGTCTGAAGTTGTCTTCATGTATGTCAGCATACTTAGGTAACTATATGTATAGAAACGTGTTTTGATAAAGGACAATTTTTTCAGAAAGGACTATTTTTGAGTATATTTAATTTTATACAGCATTTGAAATATCATAATAATATTAGTCTACATAAAAACTACTTCATGCAGAAATGTATTTCACATTGCACACAACCAGTAACATTTAAAGCATAAATTTCCAGATACTTTCCTCAAATTTCATCACTTTGACATCGCATATCTATTTTTGAAGGCAGTTAAATCTGTTCCCTTACTGTCTTAACACGTAACAAATAAGCACTTTCCTTTCATATTTGATGACATGCTGAAAGAATGTACGTTAAGGTAAAATAACGAATTAAATATTGATGACATATTGTAAAGTTTTATTTATAATGCATGGATAGATGATATGTTACCATCAAACTTTAAGCCGCTCAAGTAGGAAAACAAATCCTTTAGTAATATATCCTGTAATAGGAAAAATAAATGCTATTATGTTTCAAATACAATAAATATGATTTATTTTTTATATTATATCTGCATTTCATTTCATAATATTTATTGAAAACAACTTTGTTGGGTATAAATATATTTTCAGGACATCAAAATATTTATTTTGTGTAAAATAAGTCGCCTTTAAATTTTGTAAATATTGTCTTGCAAACATCGTGATATACTATTACAAGATAATAACCACTGTAGCTTTTTATTATTGTTTACAGTTTTAATAGACTTTTTCGTCTGATTAATCTCTTGTTATATTGAAATTCTTCAATACACTATCTTCACCTAATCTCTGCATATGAATCTCTAGAGATTGACGAGTTTGTCTATAGTATATTGAAACCAATGAATTTAGAAAAAAAATGTCGAATAAGTTTTGAATAAACTTATTAAATTTTTCGTGACAGGCACATCATGAAATTTTTTGATATCTTTTTAAAGTTTTATGCATAAAATGGGGTCATAGAAAAACTTAGAGAAAGAATTCATGCATAGGATTGTAAAAGGTAACTGGCCATGATATTTCACTGTTCACTCCTAGCTGCGAAACATCTACTATTATACGAGGCTGTCTACAATAAATTACCTCAACGTGTTCCACTCTTCAATGTGGAATATATAAAGGCTTTTTATTTAATAGTGGGCCAACTCCACTTTTTAATAAAATGGAGTTAGCCTCACTTTCATGTTACTACAAGTCATTTAAATTTTATTTTAAAATTGGTACACCTCCAGCTTATTTCTCGTGCCAACAGAGAGCACCACAAATCAAACTTCAGCTGTCGTTTTTCAGCAGTCATTAGACTTTAAGGCTCTGTATCTCAAAATGAACAAAAATGGAGTTCGCCCACTATTCAAATAACGCCTTCATATAAAAGATATTCGTGAAAGTTTTTTGTGTATAAAATGTACTCAGAAAATACATTCAATCATAGAATGCAAAACGTTCACTGCCAATAATATTCTACAGGTATATAGAATATAACTGTCCCAATAACCTAATGACTCCCAATAACCTAACGACTTTCAACTCTGAAAAAATTTGTATTAAACTGGATTCTAAGAAGAGGTACACCTCTTATCTTACTGGCGAAGCAATGGGAAAGGCCTGGGAGTGTCTCACTCATTCGAGGTCTGTTGTACCGGATTCCCCGCGTCCAGTGCCTGTTGCGTCATTTCGACTCCTGATGGGACACGACTGTCTGAATGCCCATTTATTCAGAATTGGTGTGAAGGACTCCCCTTTGTGTACTCTATGTGGTTCTGGACAAGTCATGGACTCTAGCCATATTGACGTGTGCTCTGCACTTAGTTCTTTTAATTCCATTGTACAAAGATACTGGGAGGCAAGACATAGGCTAATGACTTAGTGTCAAATGCCTTGGGATTTGTATAAATAAATAAATAAATATTCTACAGGTAGGTCACTTTGCAGGTCTATTGTTTTACGAAGCTGTCTATGACGAATTACATGAGTGTGTTCCGGCGTGCAAGTTTGGTTAGAAATGAAATATATTTATTTTTACCACGTTTTTATTAACTCGCTATCTCGTTTGTCCAGTACAAATCTTGCAATCGATTTTTAACTAACTTACCGTCTAGCTAGACATTTGAAACTTTTAGAACAGCTCAGAACAGGATGACAATGCATTCTTTTAATACTTTTAGCCATCTTTAAGCAGAATATGAATTCATTTTCAGTTAATTTTGTTTTGTATGGAAAGTTAGTTCGGAAAAAATCCGCAAGGTGGCGCTTCGATCGAATTCAATGTTTGCACTTTTGCGTAACGGCGTTTGATGATTTTGAAAACAGAATGCATGTGAATTTAGTTTGTTTACAAAAATATTGTGCAAAAAATTTAAAAAAATATATAAAAGTTAGCAGTTTATAAAGTCTGTGGATAGTGGATACGACTAAAAAGTGATTAAAATTAAATAAAAGAAAGTGAAAAACGTGATATATAAAAAGTTTTTTTTTATCTTGTAATTATTACCTTTGTGAATAAAGCGTAGTCAGAATTAGAAAAAATATTCATTTATAAAATTCAGATAGTTCACTGCTTATAATATTTAATTTTTAGGTTACCTACCTTAGTATTTTATTGATCATAGTATTTTACTGTTACGTCAACTAGCAATGACATATCTATTCTTTATGAAGTTGTCAACGATGAATCACTTGAGCGTTCTACATCCTTCCTGTAGGGGTAGAATATTTGCTTGAGAAAAAACTTTATTGATACTTTAGGATTTCGTTCGTAACGGTTAGTTCTTATTGTGTGAGGGTCTTAATTCAACGTGAAGTGGTTAAGTGGTATCAGCTTAGAGAATGAATACTCTGGAGTTAAAATGCACATAATTTATTTTGCTTATTTCTGCTTAAGTTCTGTGTTAAAGTCGTGTTGTAAACAAAATCCTAATTTCATTCATCATTCCCATACTACTGTAACTTAACTATGCAGTTATGTTAATTAGTTAAAATAGCATATATTTCTTTACAGTCCTATGAAATTTTTTTCTATTCATGATTTTCAGTCTTAAGAAAGAACACATTTACAAACACAAAATTTATTTTAGCTCATTCTAAATCTCCCTTAAATTAAAATTTTATTTTTCAACTCATCATTAATTGTAAATTGTTTAGAGCAACTGAATTCACATTTCATATTTCAGGACAAAATTTTTAGAAGAATAGGTTACTTATAATCCTCTTTAAGTAGAAAAGTTTTTCACAACTTGTTTTCAAACTTTACATTCTAAAGCAGAACGTGACTCTGAAAGAAAGCAAGTCAAAGTGTTAAGAGAAGATCCATGAATAAACGATATTGCAATATCGTTAAACGCACCGTCGCGTAGGCAACTTCAATTTGGTTTTATTTACAAGCAACGTGAATAATTTCTCCAAACAGTTTTTCGGGTTTGTGTTCTTGACCAACAATTCGTAAAGTATGAAAATCTATTGATAACGTTGTGTACGTGAAATAAAATTGCACAAGCGGGAACATAAACGTACTTTAATACTGCTTGCTTTTAAACATATATATCTTAAGGCTTTATAGGTTAGTAAACCTTTTCTCCATAAATGAAAGAAAGTTTTCATCGCACTTCTGTGTGTTAACTTTTTTTATTCAGATAAAAAATGGGGCCATTGCTCTTTTCGATCAATCGTGTACTTAACATAAATATTGTCTTATTTACAAGTAATCAAATTCCCGTAAAATGGGTTGATTTCTTTCTATGCATTGTTCCCGTTTATATATGAGTGCAAAACTAAATCTCAAATACCATTTTTGCAATATAATGTAATTCTCTAAAAATAATCAAGTATAATTAACCCCTTAACGATTGCTTAATTTTCAAGAAAACAGTAAAAAAAGTGCCTATTTTTCCAGGAGGAATCAATTTATATCTTGATCTGTCACATCTAGTTTTAAAAAATACTATCCTCAATTACATTATAAATAGACTGGTGCTTCCATCTGGTATGTAAAATAAGAAATAAGTAATATCGCCGCCGTCCACACCCGAAGGTTATACGGCCCTTCAATAATAAAACTAATCATGCCGACGGCAATCCAACCCAACCGGGTCCCGAAGTTTTTCTTTTTGCAATTCGTTTACCTGTCTTTTTTTTAAATCTGAGGGGCTATCCACCTTCCCCTTGTAGGGGAAGTGTATATTCATAAGTTCCTCCATAATATTCTTGATGTACCTTCTACAATAATAATCCGTAAATAATTTACTAGGGGTCCAATCTTGAAAGCCCAAAGGTAGGTTTTTTCGTTCTTCAGCCCATTTGCTACAATTGTATACACAGTGCTTTATAGTTTGTATATTGCCACACTCACAAAGATAACATAAAAAAAAGAAAAGAAATTAAAAAAAAGAAAAAATAGAAATAAAAAATTTTCAGGGTTAATGAAATGAAGTGTTTTTTATCGTTTTAGTGTGTTACTTTTGAACACTCTTATCCCGGAAATATCATGGGCAGGAGAATAGAGGTCGAAACCTCACCCACGTAATTTTGACGGGAGCGAGAAGGAAGGGGTTAAATATCTGTAACAAGAGTATATATCTTTCTATTCATTCATTCCTTTTAAAACTGAATTGCAATATTAAATCTCAAACGTTATTTATGAACTACACTGGTGTAAGATATTAAGAGAATTTGCAGACTTGGTCGATTATCTCTAGAACTACTGTACCGATTTTAATGAAATTTGATATGTACATACATTGATACAATACAAAACAAATAACCATTCAATAATTGTTGTACACACACACGATCATGCGTGTGTATTGCATTGATTCCGTTTACAGCGAAATGCAATATTAAATCTCAAATTATCTTTATACAATACGTAATGATAGAAAAATTTTAATTAAATTTATTTAACATTAGTTTCTTTATTCCTATTCAATGATCCCGTGTACATAAAAATGTAATATTAAATCTCAAATGCAATTTATGCAATATAATGTAATTATAAAATTACTTTGTGTACATTTATACAATTAAAAGGGGTTGATTACTTCATCTCTGCAAATTCCTCGGCAAACTTCTAAATTACAAATACATTTGTATTTAGTTTTAGAAGAAAGTTACGCTCCCTTACGGTTGAAAATATAGTTTATTTTCTTGATATTTATTTCCAAAATATCTAGCCATTTATTTCAAGAGAGGTTCTTATATGAATAGCCCCATTTATTCCCTGAATAGTACGCAAATCTCTGCTAAATGGCTTCGAAATCTGTCCAAATCACCCAACATAGTCATTTTGATTTATTCTCCTGTTTATTTTGCATCTAAAATTGCCATTTCAAAGCATTTTGCTAACAGTTTATTATTTTCATGCTCCCAAAGAGCTTTTCTTATGTAAGAGGTTTAGAATAATTCTTCTGGTTCGAGGTCGAAAGTTTTTGTCCTTAAAAGGACGGTAATGCAGTTAAGCTGAAAATATTAGGAGGAGAAAGGAAAAATAAGCCGATTTTTGATATAAGGATTAGTTTATATTACTGATACAAGCAATATATTTTTATTTTATACTAATGCATTATATTACTCTCCTTTAAGGGCTCAGATACCTTTTAAAAGCCAAAAGACTCGGTAAACATATCTCTATGTTCAATCACCATTAGTTATGAAAATCTTTTATTAAAAAATTTGAAAACTTTACTGTGAGTTAAACTCTCTTCTTTATTCATAAGAAACTTTTTTCATAAGAGAAACTTTTTAAATTGTTTAAAATTTCAACAATTGCTTTTTTAATTGTTATGTCATTACGAACATGATTATAATATGTGGAATTAGAACTTGTAATAAAATAGATGATCGCATAGTGGCACTTTTTAAAATTGTTAATTGGAGAAAACAGATTCTGACACATGTCTGAGATAATTAAAAAAACAAACTCAATTTAAATAAATAATATTAGCTTTTAATTTTTCTTCTTCTTATTTAAAATTAATTTTATCGCTAGTTACAATTTGCACAGAAACAACATAATAATTATCTACATACATTAAGAAAGTATTCGAACACATAATAAAACCTAGCTACATATATTAATTATTCTATGCTCTCGCCTGATAAAATATATTACAGCTTATTATTACTTACCACCACCCTTATTGTAGACTGATGATGTGGTCTCATTGTTTTACTAAACTTGGTCCAAAAGCAGACCAGAAATTGAGATCACCGGATTGAGATCACCAGAAATTGAGAGACCAGAAAGAGAGGCAACCTCGAGCAATATCTCAGTCGTGGCTTTTTCTTCAACTGCTCAAAAACAGTTAAAAATTTCCAGCACCGAAAACATAGAGGTCAGAAAATGTTCTCGAACAATTAACACCTTTCAGCTATATGATTGGTTAAAAGATGGTTGCTGGGACGTTGCTATGGAGGAACTATGTCCCCTTAATGACCGAGAGGGTGGCAAGTAATTCTCTCTTCTTGTGCAAATGACCTTTTGTACTATCCGTACTGTTACAGGTCACACTTAATTGCCTACGGGAGTAACATTCCCTCCTTCCACGAATACCGATACGAAAAACCACAGGAATGATTTTCACCACATAGACAATTTAAGATATACAAAACAAAATAAATACACTTATAAATGTGCATGGAACCGAATTAATGTTGTTTCGAAATTATGAAATCAGACAATAATATTTTTTAGAGTTAAAACAGTATAATAATCAGAATAATTACAAAAGTCGAGTTCCATGTCACATTCAAAAATTTGAAAACTTTACTGTGAGTTAAAGTCTTTTCTTTATAAATATGGCTTTATTTTTTAATATATAAGGGAATTTTTTTAAATTGTTTAAAATTTCAACAATTGTTTTTTAATTGTTATGTCATTACGAACATGATATCACCAGAACAGTTGACAAGAATGCCATGAAATTTTATACACATGTAATATAAACATCTATAATTAAAATGACCAAATAATATGTCATTCAGATTATAAAAGTCTTAATTATAGAAACATATATTTTAGAATTTTTTAAAACTTCTAAACATTTAAAAAAAACATTTTTTTTTCTATGAAGAACTAAGAATTTTGATTCCAAAGTTGGTCATTTTAAAGATATATTATATAACTTCATTATAAAATTTTAAAAATGTGTATATTAATTAATTTACAGATTCAAGTCTACACGAACTGACATAACATTAAAAAAAACAATGGTTTAGATTTTAAAAAAAATTATATTCGAGCTAGAAAAATTGAGAGTCATATTTATAAAGAAGAAAGTGCGTTAATTCACAAATGATTAATGATTATAATTTGTTAAAGCAGAAAGAGTGATTAATTCCCAGCAAAATTTTCATATTTTTAAATAAAGTATTTTCATAATAGGGATATTTTCATAATAGGGTTTGTCGTGTCTCTTATCTTTTAAAAGGTACCTGACCCCTTAATACGGGAAGTTTTTAAACATATCTACATGACATTTATGTAGACCTCACCTAAAATATCAGACGATAGCACATAAATGCACCAATTGCTATACATAGCAATTTCATTTAACACATTCACTGCCATCAAAAGCAGAAATAATAGATACTGATTATTGTAAATTGTTTATTGCACTTAGAAAATGCAAAAATAGACATATTTGAGAAACAAAATTTCTAACAGAACGTGATCTATTGGTGACGTACACGGCCTCCAGGTCATGTAACATTCATTACGAGCCATGTGCATTACCAGTGGTTTCAGATACAAATAAAAGTTAAGTAATGTATTTTCGTGAAACACGTCACACATAAAATCACTCTACATATGTTGCCCTTTATTTCGCACATTTTGTGATCTTTTCATGGCTTTTTCTCTTAAGGGACGTAGACATTTATTTCAGAATTTAATTTTTTTATTGTAATATTGATTGCATTACTGCAAAAAAAAAAAAAAAAAAAAAAAAAAAAAACATATTTCGTTAGGCTATTAGTACCAATTTTTTTTTTCAAGTAAAAAATCATTTATGATTCTTTTAAGAAATAAGTAATAAAGGTAAGTTTTAGTAATAAATTTTAAATCTGTTTTTCTCAAAACAGATTTTTCAAGGTTTTTTCATAGTTTAAATGCTCCATGCAACTTAATTTTTGTTCAAAATTCATGAAATTTATAAGGAATACTCCTGATACTGTTTAAAGAGAAACTGGGTAATCATTTTATAATTCGACTTCATTAAGGTAATTAAATGTTATTTATAACTTACTAGCTGAAAACCCGCGCTTCGCTACGGAGTACATTCAAATTAAATACAACGGTCAATGTATGCAATTAATACCAAACAAAAAATAAATATATATATTTATAATAAATGCAACGATCAGTGTATACAATTGATGCAATATATATATATATATATATATATATATATATATATATATATATATATATATATATATATATATATATATATATATATATATATATATATATATATATATATATATATAAATTGTAAGGGATATTTTTTTTGATAATATCCAATCGTCTGCTGCATTAGAAAGAAACAATTTTTTTGTCTATTTAGTTGTTATGCACGTGACGATAAATTTATCTACTGTCCGACCACGGAAGCAAGGTCCCTGGAAGCTGTTACGCATGCGCGAGAAAAGCTAGTCTACTTAGAAAATAGGGGAAAACGTCATATTTTCAGATGTGTTTGTTTGTGATATACGGAATGTATTTCAGACTGCTTTTTGTCCGCAATTTTAAAGTTATTTTTTAAAACTTTATTTTTGATCGAATATGTGAATAATAATTTCAAAATAATAAAAAGAAAGAAGCAAATCTATTTAAAAAAATAGGAGTTTTATAGGAGTGGATATTTTCGGATTACATCACAATCAAAATTATCTAAAGCTAAGTTTCCTCGGAGATTCAAATTTTGGAGTTCCTTCACCCTTTGCTTCTCTGCGTACTCTTTTTACACTGGACATTGATATCCCGGTCATTTCACTAGCTCTCTTTAAGGATTGCGAAAGTGGAACAATAACATTTCCTTCTAGTGCTTCTTTATCACACAATTTAATTACATTGTGTATTATACGTTTACAATCACTACGGAACGGCTTATTCCGAGCAGTTGTGTTGGGTAAAGGATCCATTAATTTTAATATAATGATCAAAATAACAGACGAGGAACAAGCAAGCAAGCGCAGTTAGTAACCGATTCTAAAGAATATCGAGAGACTACGAGATTTTCCCCCTCTTTCCTCAGCAGCCTTACCTACAGAGTGAATAGAATCGTCTTGGCACTATGCCAACCGTGGTTCTTCGTACTGTGGTCGGACTGTAAAGTGCGAGAAAAAGAAATCACGTGATCAGCATTTAATAAATTAAATTCTGAAAATTAATCTTTAAAAATTCCCCAAAGATCATAAAATCGAGGTAAAGATTCGAAAAAAATTTCATTTTAAAGGAATTTTTATGATCTTTCTCGTGATGTAAATTTTATAGCCCTCAAATTATTATTTTAAATGAAAACTTAAAAAAAGTTACAAAATCAGTTTAAAAATTTAATTTAAAAAAATCTAAGAAGAATTTTTCAAAAATCTTTCTTAGTGCACTCCTCCACAATAAGAAGAATCGCCATGCAAAATTTCAGCACTTTAGGTCCAGCGGTTTGGTCTGTGTGTTGTATGTCAGTCAGTGAATGAATGAGTCAGTTACGGAACTGTTTTATATATATAGATTAAAATGCTAAATTTTGATGAAAATCGGGATTGAATTTGAAAAGAAAACTCTCAAAAATTAACTTTTCAAGGGATTAAATAACTGATACCCAGATTTGTTTGTAATATAGTTTTTAGTGATTAAAGTACAAAATCGAGGATATATCTAAAAAATTAAGTCGTAAGGAGCCTTTTAAAATTCTACTTATAAATTTGAATTTTTTAAAAAAATGTTAAAATTATAATAGTATTGGAAATTTCTTTTAAATTATTCTATATACTTATGGTGAGATGTATATATGTACAAAGTTTCGTATCTCTATGATAAAAAGTAAAAATTTAACAATAAATGAATTCACGTCCACCGTTCAATTAACATTTCCTTTTTCTGTGTATTCACAACATCATACACATTTGTTTATTTTCTTACGATTTTGAGACTTGATTTCTTGGATTCCTATTAGTACTTATTTTTGGTCCACCACTTCATTTTTTTACGCATAAACATGTCTAGCATCTTCTCTGTGATATGGTACGACGATGATGAACGCAGAACACCACTAAAAATTCAATGGTCATCACCGGTACCACAGAGCAGGGAAGGAGTTAATAGCGTATTTATATTTTCTAACATCTTCTCTGTGATAACATCTTCTCTGTCTAACGCCTTCTCTGTGAAATGATACAACGATGATGAACGCAGCACACCACTAAAAATTCAATGGTCATCACCAGTACCACAGAGCAGGGAAGGAGTTAATAGCGTATTTATATTTTGGAACAAATATCATAGCACTAAAGATTTTTTTAATTCTCTATTTGTTTCGTAATACTTCATTCGCAATATAAAGTACATATCTTCTTTACGTTTACAAACTATTTTACGTATTTATCATTAACTGAAATAAATATTCTACATAAAATTTTAGCAAAATATGTAGAAATCTAGCTCTGGCAAAAAAATAGTAATTCATATTACTTTTTATATTATTATATAAAAAATAGGAATCTGAATATTATAGATTTTTAAATAAATATAAAAATATATAATCACTTAATAAATTATTTAAAACTCCATATTTGATGGTAATACAGGGTGGGCAAAAACTCCGTAGAAACTTTAAAAATTCATAAAAACCGGAAAATTAACCAAAATAATAAAATGTGTTCAGGGTTTGCATCGCTAGGTCACGGGAATTTTTTTAAGACAAGAAAAAAAAAACTTAAAAAACAACCGACAGGTGGCGCTGACGTACACAAGTCAAAGAAAGACTTATGTACGTCAGGAATCTGAATATTATAGATTTTTAAATAAATGTAAAAATATTTAATCACTTAATAAATTATTTAAAACTCCATATTTTATGTTAATACAGGGTGGGCAAAAACTCCGTAGAAACTTTAAAAATTCATAAAAACCGGAAAAATAACCAAAATAATAAAATGTGTTCAGGGTTTGCATCGCTAAGTCACGGGAATTTTTGTAATACAAGAAAAAAAACCCAAAAAACAACCGACAAGTGGCGCTGACGTACACAAGTCAAAGAAAGATACGAAAATAACGAAAAGAATACTTCTAAATAGTTTATTACAGCAGCAGGTGTTCCATATGACCCCACCACAGGAGGAAATACATTGCAAGCGAGTCTGAATTTACGCAAGACAATGGTCGCTGATTCCTGGTTCACGTAAAACAACTTCACCAACAAAGCTTTATCCTTCGCACTCAGCATCCTTGTACACATACACGGTTTACAACGGTGAACTGGTTGTGGATTAGGAGAGCAAATTCTTATAACTGCTCATTTGCATATTTCCACAGAATTCGCTCGTACCAGCGCCATCTATCGGCTATTTTTTTAATTATTTTTTTTCCTGTCTTAAAAAAATTCAAGTGATTTATCGATGCTAACCTTACAAATCTTTCGTTATTTTCGTTATTTTTCCGGTTTTTATGAACTTTTAAAGTTTCTACTGACTTTTTGCCCACCCGGTACTAATTACTTTTACATAATATAACTACGGCAATTTTATGCACAATTTATTTAGCGCATTTGAAAATTACATGGTTCAAGATAAATACTTTTTATTTTTTACTGATAAATAGATATAAAAGTAATACATATTACGAAATACAAAAGTATTTTTTTTCTTTTTTTTAACTTTTACGAGGATATTACATTCATCAGTATCGGAAAAAAGTTTATATATTTTTATCAAATTTAAAGGTTTCTTTTACGAGAGCAATACCATGAACAAAACATGAAAATATCTGAAGAAAAAATGGACGAGAGAATTCATTGTACTATAGTCTTTTAAGGAAAAATCTTTTAATGGAGTTCTGTCCGTAACTAAGTTTTAAGTGTTCCAAGTTGGGAAAAAAAGTACCGAAGTTTCAAAATACATCATCAAAAATACGCCAAAACACCATTAAGCTTATAGTTTACTTAAAAACCCCAAACATAACTATTAAATAATATTTTAAATATAAGTATATTTTGTCACAAAGTAAACATACAAATAAAAGTGATATTAACAGTAGTCATGGTGTATTTTTATATATCTTTGCTCTGAACATAAAAGAATTACGCATATATAAGTCAATATATTTTGCTTTTTTAGAGTATTAGTCTTTATTTTCTATAAAAAATAAATCAATCTTTTTAAGTATAATAATTATTAAACTTAAAATATTAATTTATTTTTATGCATTATATATTATTATAATTAACTAGCCGCTGCGCGACCAGCATGGTCGCTATTAGTTTTATATTTTCTTTTGCAAAACAACTCAACTGAAAGTAACATATGTAAGGAATGTTACCATTACCTTTCATCATAAATATACGTTGTTAAGGGGTATACTCTATAAGGCTGATTCCGAATCATCGTGATTAAAAAATGTGAATTTTCATCACTTCAGAACAGAGTTAAGGGGATAGTGGACCTTTCACAGCGATTTTTGAAATTTTTGCCACAGAGATATGAAACTTTGCTTATATATTCATTAAAGTCTAACAATATTAAACACCTTATAAAATTTCATAGATATTTTTAAAAAAAATATTTTATAATTAAAAAATTGAAATTAAATTACCCTTCTTTAAAATGCTCCTTGCGACTCAATTTTAAACTTTTCCCCTTAATTTTGCATTTATATTGCTTATAAATATCTTCTGAACAGAGTTATGTATTTTTTTGTACTTTCGTTGAATAGTTAATTTTCAGGCAATATTTTTATGCTTGTACTCTGAATTTTCTTGAAATATTTGTAGTTTTGAACACTTAAGTTAAACTTTGATAACCTTAATGACCTCAAATCCTAAAATGGTTACATAACTTTATTTTCATGTATTACAGGAGTCTTTATTATAAATTTCATAAACTTTCGTCAAAAATTATGACGCGAGGAGCATTTTAAAGACTTGCAAATCTGGAAATTACTCATTTTGAGAAAAATACATTTAAAACATGTTTTTTCACCTACCTTTAATACTAACTTTTGTAAAGCCACCAAGTTTTCATTTTACTTTTCACTACATATTTTAAATGCATTTCATTCCAATATTTACATGCTTTTAAAATATTAATACATCCCCCCCAAAAATGCCCATTTTTGCTTGATTTTTGGTAATTGGAAAGTCCACCATCCCCTTAAAGATAAGACAGAGCAACCCAACAACAATGAATTTAAAAGTTACATCCCTCTCTATATGTGCTATTTTTTAAAATTAAGATATCTACACTTTATCATTACATCAAATAAGAAATTGTTGGGGGAAGCATTTTTCGCATAAAAAATGGATAAAAAATTCAGCAGGTACAAAAAAAAATTAGTGTGGATTACATAACTCTCTGTATGTACTATTGTTCCCAATTCAGCTATATACACTTAATCATATCAAATAATAAATAGTTGGGAAAATTTCTTCACTTATAAAATAAGTAAAAATTCAGCAAAAACTGAAAAAAAGTGAAGAAAATTAACTATTACTGGCTCTCGGTTGCTATGCCAGCGACGGCTAACTTCGCGATCAGTTATTCTCTCTCTTAATGAATTATTTCTCCTTAGCTTTCTTTCTAGAGACTGTTCCCAATTTTCACTTGATCGTGCAGCTCGCTTTCGAGCATTCCTGATTTAAATGTGTAAATTGATGTTGACACGCGGTTGCAAATTGCGTACGGACGCTAATGTTTACATCTAGTAGTTGCAGCCGTTGCCATTAGGAGTGTATAAATATCGTTAATTTTTTTGCCGCATAACTACACGTCATAAATATATAGATGTTATTATTATATTTATACATTAATTATAATTAATGTTAAAATATCCAAACACGTATAGACCTTGTTATTCGATAAAAAGGTATAATTTACAGAAAAACAATTGAGAAAATCTGTTAAAAACTTATTGTAAGATTTTAAACGTATGTGTTATTTTAATCATATCAAATTCAACTTAATGGGCTATTGTACAATATGAGGTCATGACTGATTACGTAAATGTTTACATAGATTTTTATATGCATCTATTGTTTCATGAAGCTGTCTATGATGAATTACTTCAACGTGTACCAGCATGTAAATTGAGTTAGAAATTAAACATATTTTTTAAAATTTTTTACATAATACGTAGTCAGACTTAAAAAAAGCATTTATGAGAATTAAAACGTTCACTGCTCATAATATTTCCTTCTTAGATCATCTATATATATAAAACAGTTCCGTAACATTGGAATTTTCCTTTGATCTGTAAAATGCTCTACATATTTTAATTGAATTCTTGTATTGTGATAACTGAAGATACATGCCATTGCTTTGTGCATGGAAAATAAATACTGATTCACAAGTAATCGTTACAATCGTGTATTAAGATTAATAGAGAACACGCTGAAATTTTAAATAACAGCAACTCGCTTCCTTATGAAAACTCTGAAATTAGCAAGAAAAATTTCATAATATTAATTCATACCTATAACGAATATATGTGATATACAGCATTATGATAATATCGGGAAATGATTATTATTGTGTAAAATATAATATTTATTATTAAATCAATTATGATTGTAATTTCAGTGTATATTATATGCATTTTGTTCTTTTTTAAAGCATTTATTTAACTTCATATATCTTTATTTATTTTCAAATTAATTATGATGAACAATTCCAAACTCGTCAAAGACAGATTAATCTATATATATATAAAACAGTTACGTAACTGACTAATTCATTCATTCACTGACTGACTGACATACAACGCACAGACCAAACTGCTGGACCTAAAGGGCTGAAATTTTGCATGGCGATTCTTCTAATAGTGTAGGGGTGCACTAAGAAAGATTTTTCAAAAATTCTTAGGTTTTTTTAAATTAAATTTTTAAGCTGTTTTTTAAACTTTTTTTACGTTCGCATTTAAAATAATACATTGAGGGTTATAAAATTTATATGACGAGAAAGAGCATAAAAATTCCTTCAAAATGAAATTTTTTTCGAATTTTTACCTCCATTTTCTGATTTTTTGTGAATTTTTAAAGATTAATTTTTAGAATTTAATTTATTAAATGCTGATCACGTGATTTCTTTTTCTGGTACTTTAAATAAATTTATCGTCACGTGCATAACAACTAAATAGACAAAAAAATATTTTTTTTCTCTCTAATGCAGCAGACGATTAGATATTATCCTAAAAAATAAATATCCCTTACGATTTTTTTATAAAATATATTTTTTACATCAATTGTATAGATTGATCGTCGCATTTATTATAAATATATATAATTTTTTTGGCATTAATTGCACACATTGACCGTTGTATTTAATTTGAATGTACTCCTAGCGGGTTTTCAGCTAGTCTACCATATCATTTTACTGACCATAGTATTTTACTGTTACGTAACCTAGCAATGATATATCTATGAATCACTTATGAATCACTTCAAAGTGCAACATCATTGCTGTTGCATTAGAACTTAGCTTGAGAAAATAACCTTAGTGTCTCTTTAGGATTTGTCCGTAACAATTAGTGCTTATGGTGCTAGAGTGTTAATTCAACCCTAATGTTCTAATAAGAAGTAAAATTTTAACATTCAAAACCTTTGATGAATGACTCAGTCATGATAATAAATCAGAATTTTAAAATTATTCATATTTTAAAGATAATGCCATTTATAGGAAATCTTTGCTGTGTCTTTTTTGTAGCTTCTAATAATTAAAGTTGTAAAGTTTAATAACAAATATTTCAGTTATCACAAATATTTGACTAGATGCAACTACGAAATGAAAGATTTGAAACATGTAATATGCCAAACATTTTTGGAAGCATGCTCCAATGTTTACAAAAAACTTATTGTAGGAATAAGAACAAATATTTCAAGGTGGTCCGTGACGTGGTGGTTTCGCGAGGGATTAAAATACGATTAATTTTATAGTGAGGTTGTTGGTTTGTAGTAGGATGAAAGAATTAGCTGTTCATTTGTAGAAATTATTTATTTGTCAAATAACAATGGTGCGGAAGGATAATAAAAAATAATTACAAAACGCCTTTGGCCACAAATTGGAGGTGAAGCATAAGACATAGAGAAACATGAAATATGCGCACGTCAAAACACCTTTGTAGACAATGTTAAAAGTTAAATATGACACAAATTCCTGGAAAATGTGATATTTACATTACAAAACCTCTTTGTGCAGACTATTTGACTGGGCCGTTTCGACGCATTCAGGAAAAAACTTTAAGGTTAAAAGTCAATTTTCCACTGCGATTTTAAACAAAAAATGCAATGGATCATTCTGAGTAAACAATTCGTCAGAAGCGGAGAACTTTATCTTTAAAATGGTATACAGAGGCTGTTCGCACATTTTTTAGACGATTTTGGTAAGCGGTAATAAAAAATCGTTTGCTGCAAAAGAAATAATTGCAAATGTACTATTTTTTTAAAAGTCAAAATTATCGTCTGCGGCTTGAAAGTTTTGTTTTTATTCAAAATGGCGTTTTTAACAAAGCATTGGTTCGAAGGCTACATTTATGCTCTTTCCGAAGAGAAATATGCATACTCCGTTATCCAAAAACGATGTGAGAGTCATTGTTTTGTGATATCTAAAGCGTCGATAGGTAATATCGTCAACAAGAAAGGAAAAAAACGTCAAATTGGAGCCTCAAGTGGGACAAAAATTCCAAACAAGTATCCAAGGAAAAAACGGACATCTTCGAGTATTTCAAAGGTACGTTGTTTAATGTTAAAAGAAAATCCCCCTAGTCAAAGGGCAGTTGCAAAATCATTAAAATGCTCGGTGTCCACTGTAAACAAAATGATAAGCGTTGATTTAAATCTTAAGAAAGCGAAAAAACGCAATGTGCATCGTCTTCTTCAAAATCATATAGCTGAACGCAGGACACGCTGCAGAATTCTATATGAGAAACACTTATTTATGCACCAAAGAAAAATGGAAAACAATTGTCACAATAGATGAATCATGGGTGTACTTAAATGATTGCAACAAAAAAAGAGCCATTTATTATCATAAAAGGAGAGAAAAAAATTTAAGTACATTGTTCAAAGAATCGAAAGAAAGTTTTCCTAAGGGATTCATGATTGTTGCTGGTTTTCCTTATAATGGCAAGTTAAAAATAAAGGGAGTGGAAAAAAATGTCAAGATTAACTCCAAATACTATCAGGAACATATTTTATCGCCAATTTTTCTGAATGAAATACCATCGCTTTACCCACAATGCCATCAATCTGTGAGACTCCATCAGGACAATGCTAGCAGTCACACATCAAAATCCACTGTAAATTTCCTAAAAGAAATGGAACAAAAAACTGGTATCAAGGCCATACCCTTCATTGATATCCCTACTAAATCTCCCGATGTATCACCTATGGATTTTTGTGCTTTCGGACTTTTAAAATCTGCATTATCCAAACGTCGTGCCAAAACCCTTACAGGATTCTGGAAAGCTGTTTAGGTGGAATGGGATAGAATACCTCTTCTGACACTTCAAAAGGCATTATTATCCTGGAAATTGCGGTGTCGAAAGATAGTTCAGAATAAGGGATGTCAAATAGAACATTTAAAACACAAGAATTTTATGTAATTTAGTTTTGTGAATACAATATACATTGTCTAAAAAATGTGTGAACAGCCTCTGTATATAGATATTTAAATCATGTCAAATTCAACCGAATGAAGTGTTAAACATCATAGAGATACTACTGAATATGTAAATTTTAATTTCAATTTTAATTTCTATATTCTGTTTAGAATAAATTTAGAACTTTCAAAACTTATAAAGAATGACTCATTTATGATAATAAATCTTCATTTTAAAGTGATTCAAATTTTAAATATAATGTCATTCATATTAATCACTTTAGTAATTTTTCTCCTGCCTAATATAAACGTTAAAGCTATGAGGATTAAAAATAACTGTTTCAGTTATTATAATTACTCGATTCTATGAAAAATGTAATTATCTGTGAAACATTTTTGTAAACATGCTTTATTAGAAAAAATAAAATACAATTATTTTAAAGCCCATTTCGTCTTTCATATTCACGCATAAGGTACTAGAGTTAATCAGAGACCAATTTAAGAGAAAGTAATTTATTATCTTTTTCACGATTTTTTTTTCCGGAAAAATTCTGCTTTTCTTAATTTTGCAGCACTTCTTCAGTACAGCGACATATTAAAATGAGAAAAATAACGTGGTGTTAAAAGCAAATTAATTGCCGATACACTGCTTTAAAACTGTTGATATTATCAAACTTCAAAGTTTCATTAAACTCATTTTGGGAGTAAATGGGGATCTGTTTTTCCTTTCTTTATTTTGTTTTTTTTTCAAAGCGTGGCTTAGGACTAATTTTGTTTTAGGGGAAACAGTTGCTAGGCAACCGAATCATCATTTTCTTCGTCATGTAACCTAGGTTCGTGCGTAACTATTCGTAGAAGTAAATTACGTATCAGCAAATGATATGGGTTAAAGAAAAGCAATTCGAATTTCTTTTAAAGGCTGACTCCGTTAAATAGAGAATTTAAGAAATGCTTTTCTAAAAGTAAAAAAAAAAAAAAATGATGCATAGACTTTTTTGACTGCGATTTTTTATTTGATTAAACGAAGAGTAGTGTTTAATTTAACTTTCGACGGAATTTAGTGAGATTCTGTAAAATTTACGAGAAAACATTTCTGTTGAACATCATTAATTTATTGGACTAGGAAAATTTATTCATGGTTTTATTTACTATCTCTTTGTAAAGGTTAAATAAAATGTTTTGGTGCAAGATTGAAAGCATTTATTATCTAATTATGTATTGCTTTTTACTTATTTTATAAACACTTTCTTTGGACATAAGTTTTCAGAACATTTGCCTGTGTGTATTGATCACTAGAATAACTATTCCGGCAGTTTTTAACATTTGATTTAATAATAGCAAGATAAAAAGAACTTTTTATATACCAGGTTTTTAAATTTTCTGTTGAATCATTTAAACTTGACAATTCTCTGTATTAACTAGCTGAAAATACGTATTCGCTACGGAGTACATTCAAATTAAATACAACGGTCAATGTATGCAATTAATGACAAAAATATGTATAAATATATTTATAATAAATACAACGATCAATGTATGCAATTGATGTAAAATAAACGGAAAAAATACATTTCTAAAAAAAAATCGTAACGGATATTTTTATAGACAAAATAATGTAGGTGGAAATATTCAAATTAAATCTAATAGGGCACACTAAAGAATATAGTATAGTTAATATAGTACAGTTTGAGGAACATATCTTTTCCTGTATTTTAATATTTTTTGGATAATGTCCAATCGTCTGCCGCATTAGCAAGAAAAAAAAAATATTTTTTTTGTCTATTTAGTTGTTATGCACGTGACGATAAATTTATTTAAAGTACCAGAAAAAAAAATCACGTGATCAGCATAAATAAATTAAATTTTAAAAATTAATCTTTAAAGATTTACAAAAATCAGAAAATGAAGATAAAGATTCGAAAAATATTTAATTTTAAAGGAATTTTTTTTATCTTTCTTGTGATATAAATTTTATAACCCTCAAATTATTATTTTAAATGCAAACTTAAAAAAAGTTACTAAAACCGCTTAAAAATTTAATTTAAAAAAATCTAAGAAGAATTTTTTAAAAATACTTCTTAGTGCACCCCTACTGTAAGAAGAATCGCCATGCAAAATTTCAGCACTTTAGGACCAGCGGTTTGGTCTGTGCGTTGTATGTCACTCAGTGAGTTAGTCAGTTACGGAACTGTTTTATATATATAGGTAAACACTTAAAAAATATTTTTTTGATGAATTATCCCATCAACTTGAAAGAAAATGATCAAATGCTTAATAAAGAGAGCAATTATAAAAAAATTTCAAACATTTATTAAATGAATTACACATATGACATTTCTACAAACATTAATACCAGAGCCTACTTGGTTTCCAATTTTTTTAGAGTGCCAGGTCAACTGCGTGGAGGTGAGTTGAGGCTTGGCATATTGAGTATGAGATAATAAGTGTAGTATAAACGACATATATGATGCATCATACCATTACTGACCTAACAAGGGACAAACATATAAACACATTACCCGAATAATTGCAACAATATAATAACAAACAACAAAATTAACCGAAAATGAATTCAAATTTGCTTAAAGATGGCTAAAAGTATTAAAAGAATGAATTGTCATCGTGTTCTGAGCTATTCCAAAAGTTTCAAATGTCTAGCTGGTCGGGAAATTTGTGTAAAAATCGATTGCAAGATTTGTACTGGACAAACACACAAACAAGAAAGCGAGTTAATAAAAACGTAGTAAATATTCTTATAAAATAACTAGCTGAAAACCAGCGCTTCGCTACGGAGTACATTCAATTTAAATACAACGGTCAACGTATGCAATTTATGCCAAAAAATAAATATATATATATATTTATAATAAATGCGATGATCAATGTATACAATTGATGTAAAATATATATCTATCTATATATATATATATATTTATAAAAAAATCGTAAGGGATATGCATTTTTTTGGATAATATCCAATCGTCTGCTGCATTAGAAAGAGAAAAAATAATTTTTTTTGACTATTTAGTTGTTACGCACGTGACGATAAATTTATTGAAAGTACCAGAAAAAGAAATCACGTGATCAGCATTTAATATATTAAATTCTAAAAATTAATCTTTAAAAATTCAGCAAATATCAGGAAATGTAGGTAAAAATTCGAAAAAAATTTCATTTTGAAGGAATTTTTATGATCTTTCTTGTGATATAAATTTTATAACCCTCAATGTATTATTTGAAATGCAAACGTAAAAAAAGTTTAAAAAACAGCTTAAAAATTTAATTTAAAAAATCTAAGAAGAATTTTTGAAAAATCTTTCTTAGTGCACCCCTATACTATTAGAAGAATCGCCATGCACAATTTCAGCCCTTTAGGTCCAGCGGTTTGGTCTGTGCGTTGTATGTCAGTCAGTGAATGAATGAGTCAGTTACGGAACTGTTTTATATTTATAGACTACAAGCTGGGTGAACACGATAAAATTTATGTCATGAAACTTCACAGGTAATATATTGCAAAATTACAAATAAATACTGAAGGAACTCTTATCTGCAATTGTGCTAGTCTATCAGTATAAAAACGAGTGAAAAATAGAAGTAAATCAAAAATAAGTTTTCTTTAAATAACAACTAGCCGAATAAAAACTATAAATATTCTACCGGGAAACATCACAGATAATATATTGCTTAAATACTCACAAAACTGAAGGCACTGTTATCGCCAACTGTGCTACAATAGGACGATATAGACAAGTGGAAATTAGAAATTTATCAAAATAATTTTTCCTAAACTAACAACTATCCGGTTAAAAACTATACCAGGAGACATCTCAGATAATACGAAGGGAGTTCACACATTTTTGTAACGATTTTGACTTTTTCTATGATTTAAATTTAGATGAACAATATTAAAGCCTAGCTGGCATCGATTCGCAATAGGGCTAAATTATCGTCTGCATCATTAAAAATATTATTTGCTTTAAATTATCTCTGGAAAATAAACAGTGTATCGAAGGCTATGTATTTGAACTTTCGGAAGAGAAATACACTTATTCGATTATTAAAAAGATATATATATATATATATATATATATATATATATATTTGTGTGTGTGTGTGTGTGTGTTTGTTTTGTGGTAATTAGTCATTCCGATTGCAACAACCCAAATTTACTTTTACAGAAAATTAAAATTTAGAAAGTTCAGTTTATTTATTATAACCGAAATTTCCATTTTGAAGGAACCATTACATCCATTTTTAAAGGACTGTGAGTTTGAAAAATCTGACTTTTCGTAATTTGTTTTAATATCATGTTATATGTGCTTTGTTCTCATATTTCAAACGTACACTCTCGAAAGTTTTATTCAATCTTGTTTGCTTTAAATATTTTATTACTGAAATTGTTTTCAACCTAGTTTCTACAAAATATTATCCATAAGCATGGAATGTTCTTATTTCAATATTTTGCTAACAAATGAACACATTTTCGAATATTGCATACAGTTCAAATATTTCGAATTTTATGAAAGTTGTATCTTTAAATGAGAGAAAACTTAGCCTAATGATTGATTTCAAAAATGTCTGGAGTATTTTGTCTTTAAAGGAGCGATTCAATTGTAATTCAGTGGACAAAAATGGTAACTGACAAAAATGTTTGACTGTTTTACAGATTTATTAATTGATAAATCAGTTTTTAAAATTCCCCTGATATATTTTCACGAAATTCTTTTAAATTCAATGATTTGTTTAAAGTTAATTCTAAACAAGGATAAAAAACGAAATTGGAAGTTTATTGAAATTTGCTAAATTTATTTTTAATGTTCTAAAATTAGATTTATAATATCATTTTTGAGTTACACAGACGACTAGAATCAGAGAACGTAAATATTTATATTATCAAAAACATCTGTTATCCAAATACGCTGCCATATTTCGTCTAAAAAGCTGTTGTTGTTAAATTAATGCATTCAAGTTTTAATTGGAAATAGGAAACCCAGAACATTTTCGAAATGGGATGTTGATGAATACTAAATTTAGATCTTCTATACTGGTACAATTTTTTAAAAATGTATCTTTTGAAAAAATTTATTTAAAGTTTAAATATGAATTTTTTTTACATTAAGAACCAATACAAAGTCTTATAGCACTGTATTTAAAGGTGACATCCCCTTTCCTTTCGATTATATTTTATTGAAAATAGGTTTATTTTTGTAAGAGATATTTTTCTTCACGATTTCCTCCTATTTAATAATAAAAATTCAATTGCAAACATTATTTATCATCTTATGGCATTTGACAGTCTTGCCTTGCGACCATATTTCTTTCATTTGACATAATATTGTACTAAGGTTTTTTCTTTACTAAGGTAATTTTACTAGCCAAAAATTAGCCATTGTGTTGGGCAAAAAGTTCGTCTGGATTTTAAGATGTATCTTGTAGTACTTAGTTGTATTTCACGTCACTCTAAATACATATTAAATTTTGTTAGACACTTTTGTTAGATATTTTTGTGCAGATATGTTTTATGTTATGTCAGCTGTCATATCAGCTGACACAACACAAAACATATCTGCATTAAAAAAAAATGCTTATCAAAACTGGGGACCTATTTCTGTATCTATTTCAATATTGAAGATTAGCTACATTTTCGGCGTATAACGATTTATTATTTAAAAAAATATAAAATCACAAGTAAAAAACACAAAACAAATATTTTTAAAGGTAAGTTTTGGGAAGATAGACTAATGAAGTTGCAATGAAAATGGCAGAGGTCAGTGACACAAAACGAGGATCATGTTGTTCAATATACTAGCCGCTGCGCGACTAGCATGGTCGCTTTTAGTTTTCTATTTTCTTTTGCAAAACAACTTAACTGAAAGAAACATATGTAAGGAATGTTACCATTACCTGTCATCATAAATATAAGTTGTTAAGGGTTAGTGTGAGCTCAGCCAAAACAAATTACAATCATTGCTAAATTCACTATAAAGCTGATTCTTAAAGGTCATGATTAAAAAATGTGAATTTCCATTACTTCAGAACAGAGTTTAAGATACGACTCAAATCATTGGTATATATATGATTGGTATATATACCAATGATTTTAAAAATTACATCCCTCTCGGTATGTACTATTTTTCAAAATTAAGATATTTACTCTTTGCCATTACATCAAAAGAGAAATTGTTGGGGAAACTTTTCTTCACTTAAAAAAAGGAGTAAAAATTCAGAAGTACTAAAATATAGTGACGATTACATCACTCTCTGAATGTACTATTGTTCCTAATTCAGATATCTGCACTAAATCATATCGAATAACAAAATGTTGGGAAAATTTCATCACTTATAAATGGAGTAATAATTCAGCAAGTACTAAAATATAGTGGGGGTTAATCCCTCTCTGTATGTACTATTTTCAAAATTCAGATACCTACACTCAATCATATCAAATAATAAATTGATGGTTAAATATCTTCACTTATAATTGCGGACGGCCGCTAATGTTTACATCCGGTAGTTGCAGCCGTTGCCATTCGGAGTGTAGAAATATCGTGGATTTTTGTGCCGCATACATACGCGTTTTATATATATAGATTTATTGGTGAAAATGAAAAATGTGTCTTTTATTTTTACTAAAAAAACTGAATGAACTTTTGAGCCTACCCGATACAATTTTTCGTTTGCAATATCATTTCCTTGATAGATTTAAAATACGCTATCTGTATGTAATCGCTTGAATTGCCATCACCTAGCGAGTACATGATTACTTTTTTCTTGCCTCGTATTAAACAACTCGTAAAACACTGATACTTTTTCCTTCCTTTAAAATTAAATACATTCTAAATGTTTGTGCTACAATGAAATTATATTCCAAGCAACAAACTCGTAGAAATCGGTAGCATAAAATTATAGTGATAAAAAATTGGCGTAATAAGAATTTTATCATTGGAAGAATTTTTAACACTGAAATGTTTGAAAGTGCTTACAGTTTTATTCTTTCGCCGCTAGATGTTAGCACCTATTAATGCGATTGTAATGTGTTTAGAATTAGGTTTGGGATCGAGTAAGATGGTTGTGTTTGTTTAAGCTTCGTATTTAGAATAGCGTTGAGATGCTGTTCTGATTGTTTGAACTGTCTATATGTGTGTGAAAATAAAATACCTTGTTTTTGTGTCGATACGCATGGATTATTATTCACAGCCCTTGTTTATGAATTTCTTTCAATAATAATTCGATGATAAGAACACTGGACTCTTTTTCTAAGAAAATAAAATTAAACGCAAGCATTCATGACTTCTTGGGCCTGAAAGTTAAAAATTATTTTAATTTAAAATTGTATAAAATAGGGCTAAGAGATGAAAATAGGAATAAAAATAAAAATTTACAAATAGGAATGAAAATAGGAATTTACCGTCATTATGCGTTTCAACATATGCGCTAAGCTTTATATTCTCATTCCTTATTTTAAAACTAATTACAAAATCCAAATTGCTATTAGAAAAATAAAATATAAAATTAAGTTTATTTAAACTTACTGGTGATTAATAGTTTCCACCAGGTAACGCAAAATCAGATTTTTTTTTTTACTCACTGGAGCAATAACGGAAAAAAAAACAACTGCTACTTTAACTTTTAATAAACAAAGCCTCCTCTTAAATTCTGAATATTCATCACCTGCAGCATCTGTAGTAATGGAGGATAATTTTCTCCGGACTGGTTAAATTTCCAATATAATTATCGACGTCATCCTAAATCATGCAAATTTACTCCTAAGAAAAATGTCATGGGAACTAATAATACGTTTCAACATTAAAGCTTCTTCTATTTTTGATTGCTGTTTTTTTTTGTTGCTGTTGATTGTGCCATGATACCAAGATATCTTATCAAGTGCTGAGCTTTTTACTATGCAAAAACAAATTACTTTAACGTCTTTAAAAAATTTAATTAAACAACGTACTTGATGTTTTATCCACTTTGCTCGTCTTGAAAATTTCTTGTGACCCTCTAGTCTTTATTAAGTTAATTTTGAAGAACAATTCCAGGAATTTCACCTTACACTTTTTCCGAAAACACATTAAGTAAGTGTCTAAATATTACTGCACTGCTTAAGACATTTTAAAGCAATTTTTATTTGATAAACTAATGAGATTTCACCTGTTTTTAGGGTAATATATTAAATGCTCTAAAAATATGATAAATTTTACGCTTTTATGAAGAAATTTTGTTAAATGGAACTCAACATTTGTGACAAAACTCAAAATGGAAAATGCATGAAAATACGGAACGAAATTAGTATATATAGGTCCTATAAAACGTAATTTTATAAAAAAAATAATTAAAATAGATTTTTAAACAAACAAGGTTAAACTAATTAAATATCATATAAAATAAATTGCATAATATACATTTCTAAAGGATGTAGAAAAAAAAGATGGGACATATATTAAAAAGAACTAATCTCTAGTAATTTTACATTTTATTTAGGTAATATTTTATTTCGGTAATAGCATTACCTAAATACGAAATATATGATGTCAAAAGATGTCAAAATGACAGTTTTTCTATTTACCTCTTTTAAACAATTTCATTAAATTTAAGCTAATCACAAAAGCTGAGTAAAAGTTCTCTCATAATTATGTGGTTCATGTAATAATAGGTATTATCAAATTACCAAACTGCCGAGATTTCTTATTTGTTCATATTTATTACAGATCAAGCATGATCTAAAGACACAAATTAGCGGTTTGAAGACATAATTTTTAAAATGCTGAATTTTAATAAAAAGTGATAAAATATTAACTAGGATTCTTCTAATAAAACAGTTTTCGTTATTTTGATAAAAATCTGACATTAGAATAAAATTCAAATTGCAACTAACAAAAGAAATCCATAGTTGTACGGTAAATTTTCACTCTTTTATTTGGTAATTTTAAAAATTCGATCTATGGAAACACGAAAAGTAACAAAAGAATCCAAGAATGCACAAATATTTTTCTAATATTTTTGAAAGGTACCTGGTTGAAGTATCTATCTCTATCTCTCTGTAAATAAATAAATAAATAAATAAATATATATATATATATATATATATATATATATATATATATATATATATATATATATATATATATATATATATATATATATATATATATATATATCTGTGTATATACTTCATTGGTTGATAAATACTTTTTATGTATTATAAAGGTAAAAATGTGACAATAGATTAAAATCCAAACTTCAACTAAGAAAAAAAAACCGTATTTGTGCGGTTAGTAAAACATTTGGGGTAGTCACCCCTACAAACATTTCAGCAAATTTATGTAAATTCCATTCGAATTCCATTCGTGTTTTTCCCAGCTTTTCATTTTGTACATATACGGTAAATATGTTTTTGGGGGATAATTTTTTAAAATTTTGTAATCTCCTCGAAACAGGTGTAAAAAACCTCTATACATCCATTAAAAAGTTATAACTTTAAATAAAACGTATACTTTTGACAAGGAATGCAATATTGAACTTTAAACTTTGAAATTAAACTATTGAATATTAATATTAATTGTTTAATTAAAGAGTGATCATTTATTAAGCAATGGGATTGAAACTAATTTATTAATTATTTAAATATTAATTTAATTTATGCAATATCTATTTATCTATTTATGTTTCTCTCTCTATCTATATATAAAAGAATATTTTAATAATTAATAAATTAGTTTCAATATATATATATATATATATATATATATATATATACATACATTTGAATCTCGATCGATCGCTCCCCGAATGATCGTTTTCCCGTATGCATCGTTTATTTCATCCAGTCTCGAATAAATTCCATAGAAAACAAGCAAAAACAGACCGCATGGATCGTTCCTCGATCCATCGTTTTCCCGCAATATTCGTTCAGAATATCGCAGCTTTACATTAATTTATCGTATCGATCGTTTTTTCATAATAACTGAACCTGAAAAATAAATGTCTGGATTGATCTAGAACGACGCTGTAATTAAACAATGAGAACATTTGAGATGCACGGTCTCGTATTTTTGTTCTGTCCTGTTTAGCCTGGTTTCGCATAATCGTACCACTCCCATTATTCGTTTGTCGTTGGTGTTCCTTAATTTTTTAGCCCCTGAAGTATCCTATTTTCGGAAACTCATTCCAAATTCTCTGACTATTCACCATTTCTGTTCTTATCAGCAATGGCTCACAGTCAGCTGACCTGAGTGGTTCCTGCGGTCCTCTGGCTTTTGTCTTGGCCTTGGGATGGACGTACCCTGCTGTTTGGTCTAGGGTGTGAGAAGTTTTTGATTGCTGCAGTTCTACACTGGCCGATGAGGGTTTCACCCGGAAGCAGAACTTCCTGGTGGTCCCCATCCAGTGCAATGGAATGGTTCTAGTTACAGACCATTCACGGATGACGATTCTTTATACTCTCGTTCAATAACTGATACCGAAAGGAATGCAATTTGCAACACAATAAAAAGTATTGTTTACTTGTAGAGCGAAAACCGCAAAAAAAAACAAAAAAAAACGAAGATTAAATACTTTTATTTAAATTAAAATTCCTGTGTACATACGTGTATTTCTTTTATCATTATTATTATTATGTTGGATTTCAGTACAATTTTGTAATTTTATCTTCAATTACACTACAGGTATGTATGCATTTATGTATGTGAGTAAATATATTCTAGGGATATCAAACTTTAAGGAATGTTAATACTTTTTTGTATGTTCCCGCATCTATCGTTTTCCCGCATCCATCGTTTAGTTCAGTCAGTCCCTTCGGAAACGATAGATCGAAATTCCACTGTATATAGCTTTCAAGTAAATATAAAAAAATTATGGGCATTCTTGAATTATTTTGTTTCTCTTCATGTTTTCATAGAACGAAATTTTTAAAATTAACAAAGAGAGGTTTAAAGAAAAAATTCTAGAATATTTCCTCACCTTTCGTATGGAGAAAACTATGTTTAAATCTTAAAAGTGATTTATGATTTTTATGAAATATATCACAAATTGTAGCTGCAAATAAAAAAGACACATTTTCAAATCCATCTTGATATTTCTACAATAGTAGTTTTGATTGGAAGAAAAATCTTATAGGAATAGCTCTCATGCGTTTTCTGAATGAGAAATATTTCTTCTGCTCAAAAAAACCGGAATTTATTCATGGGTTTTCTTAATGCCCAAGATCTCTGGTGTTCTCATAATGCATTTCAAGTCTTGCAGACATCAAAAGAACTTCGTACGCTTTATATTTTTTTTTTTCAGAAGAAGTTTAAATTTTTTTTTCCTTTTCGAGGGGATATGTAGAGATCTGAAACATAAAAAATATTTTTCAAAAGAATAAATTTCAGAAACATGAGTGGTTTTTACTTTTGACTACACTTATCGTTGAAATAAGCATTGTGTGATCATTTGATATTTTGCAATTTATTGACTGCCATAGAAAATCCTGTGTTATTAATCATACTTGTTGGTACCTGTCAAAGCATGATGGCTGGATAGTAAATAAATGTACTAATACACAAATTGTAATCAACACATCATTGCCAAACGTTGAAAATCATAATATTAAGAATAGAGAAATACACTTCAAAATATTGCTGTTGTACCCGATAAAAATAAATAATGTTAATCAACAGAGCAAAATAAACAATTTCCATCAGGTTTAGTTGCATATCTCCCATACATAATAAAAAATAAAAATGGCAGAGAGAGAGCTAGAGAGATTCCACGGAATAAACAGATTAACGTGTTTATGCGGCCTCGTGCTTAGTAAGTATCTATAGCAGATTTAAACGTCACTGAGCATGCGTAGGAACAAATTAATGTGTCATCGTTCTTGGTGGGTATTGTTATCGAAAAGGCGGGAGCAGTTAAAAATGATTCTGCTTCCAAGTGCTACAGTGCAGAAAGTCCTTCGTCATAAAATGCTATGTAAAAAAAGGTTCTTCGAGACTTGAGTAAAAATTTGCAAGTTTCTTAAAAAAGCGTTTATTTAGATGTCATGTTTTGACAAATTAAAAACTAACATTTATCACATAAGTTGCATTACGGAAAATTTCTTACTTCGTAATACCCGCACTGCTTTGCCTCGAGAACAATTAGCGGCTATTAAAAAAACTTTAGGAAAAGGGTAAAATTTACTTTAGGTTGAAAGCGACATCCTCTTTTCCCAGTCTGCTAAACTTCTATCGCTAAAAACACCGTCATTCTCGCGGGCTAAAAAAAACACTGCGTCGCGGCTGGCGAACGAGCTGAAAAACGCGCCTTGTCGCTCCCTCTCACTCTCACTGTCACTGATCGTACTCACATGGGCCGAGTAAATATACTCTTGCTATTTTGCATAATCGCCTGCGGGTGCCGTTGCCACACCGATTTCTGATATCTTGAAATGAAATCCTTGGCCACACCCCCCCATGCGGTTGCGTCAAATGGCGCCAATCGGCAAATATTACATCGTTTGGAGCGAACCTAAATCTCTCAACTCTGCCGATGGAACGTGCGTTTGCAACTTAAAATAAAACAAATATTTAGGACGCCATTTGCATCCTGCTTAAGCTTTTTTTTCTTTAAAAAAAACCGTAAAAAAGAAAAGTATGTGAGTATTCATCCAACAATTCCCCCTCATCTTTTTTACTTAAAAATAAAAAAAGCTTTCTAACGTAATGCAACTTTTACAGAAAAAATAAAGTTATAAATGTATATCAGTTTCAATAACATTTTACATCTTCCAGGAACATCTAAGTTGGTTCACAAATAAAGAAAAATAATTTCAACATAATTGTATCTTCTTACACAAACGTTTCTTTCTTGAAGATGGAACTGCTATACATTTAAAAAAAAATTTTTTTTATATATATAATAACAAAATTTTTACTTCCATACAATTTTGTAAACCATTAGATATGCTGTCATGCCTGACAGGTTAAAAAAAAAATTAAATGTGAAAAATTACAAAAAAATTTCAACTTCACATTTGTTAAAGTCCATGTTTGAATATATATATATATCCGTATCACAAAAATTACAAATATATATAAAAATTTACAATGATTATATTTTGACATTAACCTTCGTGGTATGTCATGAAAAAGTTTTATTTTAAATCCTCCCCCCTTAAATAATATTAACTTCGAACTAATAAGCAAAATAAATAATAAACACTCATTTCCGTTTCCGATATTTCTGCAATAGTTTAATAAGTTAAATTTAAGGTTTATAAATGGATTTAAATATAATTTCATTAAATTGTTTTAATTTAAATTTACATGAGGCTTTTGTAAATAGGTCAGCAAGGTTAGCTTTACTTGGGATATACTTAAGCTCGAATAATTCCTTGTATACTAAATCACGTATGAAAAACAATTTTATGTCAATATGTTTCGTTCTACTATTTTCAATAGGTGATTTTACGAAATCTAATGATGCCTGATTATCGCCATACAGTATACACGTATTCGTATTCTTTAAAGATTCTATATTTTCAACACAATCACTTAATATTCTTTTTAACCACGTGAGCTCTTTAGCTGTTTCTGTAAGCGCTTCGAACTCTGATTCCATACTACTGAGACAAATACTTTTAATTTTGAATGATCGCCAGGATATCGGGGATTGATCTAAAAATACAATTTGACCTCCCATCGATGTCCTATCATCTTTATTAGTTGCGTAGTCTGCATCGGAGTATGCCTTCAGATTCGTGGTTTTGACCTTTGAAAGGTCAAGTTGAAAATGCGAAGTATATTTTATGTAACCGAGTAATTTTAACAAACCTTCCCAGTGTGTCAGGCCAGGATTTTCTTGATACTGTGAGAAAATGTTTACTGCATACATTATGTCCGGTCTAGTCTTATTTGCTAAGTAAGCTAAGCTTCCTATGAGATTGCGATAGGGATATCGGGTCATTTCCTGAATTTCAATTTTATTTTCGGGACACTGCGTTTTCGAAAATACAGTTCCTTTAGTTATCGGTAGTGAGGAGATGGGGAATGAGTATTTTTTATACTCGTTACACAATTTATGGATGAAACTGTGTTGATGTATAAAAATTTTAAATTCATTCTCTACAAACTCTACACCTAATAGTTTACGCGTTTTTCCCAAAACTTTGATGTCAAATTCAGATTTTAATATTTTAATGACTTTTCCTATCCATTCGGAATTGCTTCCAAATATTACTATGTCGTCGACATAAAGGACTAATGCTACATTTCCCTCATAGGTGTATGCACAATTACACCACTGTAATTTCTTAAATCCTTTTTTACTTAAAACTTCGTGCATTTTAAAATACCACTCCCTCCCACTTTGTTTAAGACCGTAAACAGCTTTCTTAAGATGACAAACGAAGTCAGGGTTTTCCTCAAATCCCTGGGGTTGTTTCATTAAAATATGCTGTTTTAGGGGAGCGTATAAGTAAGCACAACGAATATCACACTGTACATGTTCCCAATGGTAATGACATATGAAAATTGAAAAAAACATTCTTATAATTGAAAAATTTACAACTGGGCTAAATACTTCCTCAAATGAAATTCCTTGGATTTGTCTAAATCCATGTGCTACTAAACGTGCTTTGTAGCGTTCAATTTTACCTAATTCATTGACTTTTAAAGTATATACCCATCGGTTTCCTATTACCTTTTCATTTGGTCGTTTTTCAATTAATTCCCATACACCCCTTTCTTGCATAACCTTAAGTTCGTTTTTCATGGCTTTTAGCCATTCTCCCCTCTGGGGTGAATAGCAGGCTTCCTCAAAACTATTGGGAATTTTTACCTCATGTTCTAGTCATGATTCCGTAAAGTTTATTTCTTCACTATTATCCATTTCAACAATGCCACTATATTGATTATCTCCTTTAAAACAAAATTGGTCAGGGTTAAATGGAAAGTCGTGAGTTATACAAAATTTACGAACATCTTCTAGTGAGCGAAGTCTATCTGGTCTTCCTTTTGCATAATAATATATATCTATACGTTTACCTGTTTTTGTTGGTACTGCCTTTCTAATCCAAATTATTGGCCTTCGCGATTCTGAATCTAGACTATCACTTTGTTCTGAGTCCGATTCATTCTCACTCTGTGAGCTTTCGGCTAAGGTTTCCCCCCTTGTACTAGGACCGGGGTCAGCAAGAGTGCTATCATGAGTCCTTACAGGAGTTGGCACATCTTCGGCTTCCTCGTTGTCCGTTTCTAACTGAAATTTTGTTTGGTGGGGTTCCAGGACGGCTTCCACTTTTGGATTTGAGTACTTAGCACTCTGGGGTCGCTCATTTTCAAATTTTACATTAATAGTCTCTACAATCTTATTTTCATTTGGTATCCAGATTCTATAACCACGGGTGTTATGTGCATATCCCACTAAAATTCCAACTTTAGCTCTCATTTCTAATTTATGTCTAAGTTGTTTAGGGGTATTTACATATGCTTTTGTACCAAATGGCCTTAAGGGGACTCATCACCTTTAAACCTTCAAAAAATCGATTTTTCACTTTTTGCATTTTTATAAAATTCATAGTTTTCTGAATATTTTGGTGCAAACCGCATTAAAATGCCTCCATTAGAACCGCCGCAATCCTCAAATAAAAAATACATACTCAGCGAATTTTGACTCAAGACATCCTTTTAAATCGCTGAGCAGTTGTTTACATTTCTGGCCACACCCATTTTAACACATGTTTTCTTCTACGTTTGCAATTAATTATTGATATAAGAAGCTCAATGGTCTGTGGGTTTTTCAAATTCGTTATCAACAGGATATCTACAACTAAACTTTTACAATAGTCAGTATTTCTAGTTGTTTACATGATAGAATCACGTTGCTGCTGTGTTTGCTGCTGTGTTAGGTTGGTAGAGTTTTGTTTTGAGATTTTCCAGGTATATTTTTAAGTTTGTGATAAAATATTTTGAATATATCATGGATAATTCACAGAAGAATAGAAGATCTGGCAAGAGACCAAAAAAATATAGGTTTAGAGGTAACCAGTACACAAAAAAACCAAGTGTAGTAAAGAAGATGAGTGCTTCTCGTAAAAAACTGAATGGCAGTTTTCCTGTTTTTACTGAGGGTCAATTTGAAGGGTATGTTTTAATCGATAAAGATATTGTTTTTCAAGTAATTAAAGATTGTGTTTCTTGTAAGATCTGTGGTGGTAACATAAACATTAAGTGCCAAACTGTTGCTGGACTGTCAGAAAAAGTTCACATTCATTGTGAGAGTTGTGGTGAGATTGCATGTACAAGAAACTCAGCCATGGTCGGTCCAAAGAAAAACATACCTGAAGTAAATTCCAGGTTTACTTATGCAATGAGGGTATTAGGACAAGGACTGTCTGGTGCAAAAACATTCTGTGGTGTTATGGACTTGCCACAGCCAGTAACATTAACTGCATATAACTCCATAGTTAAAAGTATCAAAGATGTTTCAAGTAAGGTGGCGAAGAAGAGTATGTCATTAGCTGTAGAAGAAGAAATTGAAAAAAATGGTGGTGTTACGGATTTGACCATAAGTGGCGACGGAACCTGGAAGACACGAGGACATAGTTCGCTAGTAGGAGTATGTACAGTTATTGGATCAACGTGTGGAAAGGTAATGGACAACGAGGTTTTATCATCTTACTGTAAAGGATGTAGCTACTGGAAAAGTATGCGATCTGGTAAAAAATATGAGGAATGGAAAAATGAGCATTATAAAACGTGTGATAAAAACCATAGTGGTTCAGCTTCGATGATGGAAGTCGTTGGAATGTCAAGAATATTTGAACGTTCCACTACTCTCCATAATGTTCGCTATGCTCAATATATTGGGGATGGCGACTGCAAAACTTTTGCTGCTATTGAAAAAAGCAAGCCTTATGGGGCAAATTTTAATGTTTCAAAAATTGAATGTGTTGGTCACATGCAGAAGAGAATGGGGGCAAGACTAAGGAGGCGCAAACAAGAAATGAAAGGGAAAAAACTGAGCGATGGAAAACTTTTAAGTGGTAAAGGAAGACTTAGTGATGATTTAATTAATAAATTAACTATTTACTATGGAAATGCCATTCGAAAGCATTCAGATTCTCTTCAGGATATGCGATTTGCAATTTGGGCAATATTTTATCATAAGAGGTCTACAGATGATAAACCAACTCATCAGTTTTGCCCTTCAGGAGATCATTCTTGGTGTTCGTACCAAAAGGCATCTGCGAAAGGAGATGTGAAACATTTCAAACATAAGAATTCTGTTTCACCATTTGTGATGGATGCTATTAAAGATATTTTTAAAGATCTTAGCATGCCATCATTATTGAGCAGGTGCTTGGGAGGTTATACGCAAAATTCAAATGAATCAGTAAATTCTGTCATTTGGAAGTTTTGTCCAAAAACTTCTGGTTCTAGCTCCAAAATTGTGCAGATTGCTGTGAATGAAGCAGTTATAATATTTAATGATGGTCAAAAAGGTCGATTAAATCTCATGCACAATCTTGGATATAAAATTGGAAAAAATGCAGTGTGTTTTGCCTCACAGTGTGATGAGCAGCGAATTTTGTTAGCTGATAAGAAGGCAGATATGTCAACTCTTGAAGCAAGACGAGCAAAAAAACGTGCCAAAATTGCTTCAGCTGAAGCAATAGCAGAAGTAGAAGGAACTGTCTATGCTGCAGGAGAATTTTAATTTAATTATTTATTGTTTAACACCTTTAAAAAGAGTGTTTACTTTAAAGCCTTTTTTCTAGAAACTATGTTTTTCTAGTTTGTGCGCACAGTATCAGCTACATTTATAAATATATTCTTTTGAAATTTTTAGGGTGAGTTTATATTAGTATTTTCTTCAAATTCCACCTACTTTTTATGTTAAAAACATGTTATAAATTTTATTTATGGTGTTGATCATGTCTTATAAAATGCAATATTTAATTTCATTCAAAATTATACCCCATCCTTGAAATATTTTGTAATGCTATGCTCAATACACTGGGGATGGTCTTTTTTCTAGAAACTATGTTTTTCTAGATTGTGCGCACAGTATCAGCTACATTTATAAATATATTCTTTTGAAATTTTTAGGGTGAGTATATATTAGTATTTTCTTCAAATTCCACCTACTTTTTATGTTAAAGACATGTTATAAATTTTAATTATGGTGTTGATCATGTCTTATAAAATCAAATATTTAATTTCATTCAAAATTATATCCCATCGTTGAAATATTTTTTAAATAAATGGTAAATTAACTAATTTTAAATATATAGTAAATTAAAAATGCAGTGTGTTTTGCCTCACAGTGTGATGAGCAGCGAATTTTGTTAGCTGATAAGAAGGCAGATATGTCAACTCTTGAAGCAAGACGAGCAAAAAAAGTGCCAAAATTGCTTCAGCTTAATCAATAGCAGAAGTAGAAGGAACTGTCTATGCTGCGGGAGAATTTTAATTTAATTATTTATTGTTTAACACCTTTAAAAAGGGAGTGTTTACTTTAAAGCTGTTTTTCTAGAAACTATGTTTTTCTAGTTTGTGCGCACAGTATCAGCTACATTTATAAATATATTCTTTTGAAATTTTTAGGGTGAGATTATATTAGTATTTTCTTCAAATTCCACCTACTTTTTATGTTAAAAACATGTTACAAATTTTATTTATGGTGTTGATCATGTCTTATAAAATGCAATATTTAATTTTATTCAAAATTATACCCCATCATTGAATATTTTTTAAATATATGGTAAATTAACTAGGTGAAGGTTCATATTTGATGTGTTTACATTGCAAATATGCAAAAATTATCTCTGAAAATTAATTTCTCTGAGTGTAATGCTACGCGCAACACTGCAATACAAAATTGAAATTCGTAAAAGTGAGCCATATTTTCTATCCCCAAAATATATTTCTTGTTCATTAATTGTAAAACAATATAGATGACAATATTAGCAATGTATTCAGGAATTAAATTTGAAAATTTTGTGTAAATTGAACAATTGGGGAATTATCTATTGAGAATCGAAGATCAGGATGAAAATCATGATTTTCAGTCTCCTAAAGGTGATGAGTCCCCTTAAGTGTTTAATTGAGGGTGGTTTTCCTCCGTATAGTTCGAATGGTGTTTTATCACGGCCTTTGTGATTTATTCTATTCCACGAATATATGTAGTGCATTAATGCTTCCGCCCAAAATTCTTCTCCTAACCCGCTATCCTTTAGTAGCGCTCTAATGCCGTCAACGGCAGTATAATTAATACGTTCCGCCACGCTATTTTGCTCAGGCGTATAAGGGTTAGAAAATTCATGCCGTATACCAAGCTCCTCAAATGTTTTCCGAAATTTTTCATTGGCAAATTCCATGCCATTATCAGACCTTACGCTTTTAATATTTTTACCTATAAAACGTTCTGCTCTACGTCTGAATCGGTCAAAGGTTTCGAAAACTTGAGATTTCCTTTTTAATGGGTATACTGTGGTTTTGCGTGAATAGTCATCTGTAATAGTTAAAAAGTATCTATGACCTTCTCGCGATTCTACTGGCATTGGGCCACATAAATCTAAGTGAAGAAGTTCCAGTGGTTCAGATGAGCGAATCTTATAAAGAGGTTTAAAGGTTATTCTCTTACTTTTCGCTTCTTTACATACTTTACAATCTGGAATCTTTATATTAGTTGAAGGTACACCACGGACACTTCCTGCTTTAAATGTATCTTTAATGTATTGGGAGTTAATGTGGGCATAATTTTCATGCCAATTTTTAAATTTGTTTAACTGCGTGCATAAACCAACAGGATTAGTTATTTCTCTGTTTTTCGGGTAGGTCGGGTTTACTATGTATAAACCTGCACATTTTTCAGCTATAAACAGTTTCTCCCCATTTTTCTTATAGACTGTAATTTTCCCATTTTTGCCTACAAATGAAAGTTCTCTTTCATCTAATATGTTACAGGCAAGGAGATTACGTGTTAGTTTAGGGCAAAAATAAACATTTGATAGACAGATGTTTTCTTTACCTATGCTAAATCTAACCTTTCCTATTCCTTCTATAGGACATTTAACGTTTGCAATTGCTACGGAAAAATATTGGTTGTTAACATTATTCATTTCAACAAACATAGATTTATCGCGACAGAAATGATTAGTTGCTGCTGAGTCTACAATCCAGGCGCTTTCTGGAATCAGTCTCTCGCTGGAGTTGGCCTCCGTTAACAGATTAGTTTCTAAAAAGTTCTTTTGCTTACCTTTGGCGTTGGTTTTACTCTGAGAATTAAGCGGCTTACTCTTACAGTTCCTCGCGTAGTGTCCATCTTGATGACATCTGTAACATCTGATGGTCTTTTGACGTCGCGGAGTCTCGCTCCTCGGTCTCCTCTCAGTCTGCTTCTTCGTCGTCGATTGTTGACCTCGTCGGGATCTTGGCTTCGCCGCGAGTGATGATGACGTAGCGATCATCGCCTCCTCGTCTACTTCCCTCAGCTTGGTACGGGATTCCTCAGCTCTTAATTCGGTGATAATCTTACTGAAGATGAAGTCAGTCTTAGGCCATCGGTAAATCTGTTGAATAATTCCGTCATACTTCCTGGGTAGGTGTCTGATAAGTTGAAATGACTTGTGAAACTCTGATACAGGTTCACCCGCATCGGAAAGTTCTTGAAAAATTCTTCTTAAACGTGCTGCTTACATATCGATGCTTTCTCCCTCGGTCGGTCGACACGAAAAGAATTGGTCGTTTAGCTGGATTATGCGTGCTCGGGAGTCAGGTCTGTGATGTTGCTCTAGACGTCTCCAGGCTTCAACCGGATCGGTAGTATCTTCAATGATTTGTCTTAGCTCTGAACTAACTGATAAATAGATATAGGTGAAGGCTTTTATCTGCTTACTTTTGAAACTTGTTTTTTCCTTTTCGGCAGCTTCTGCAGTTGGTTCGATTTCTTCTTTACAGGTGACGCTCCAACATTCTTTATTAAGGAGTAAGACTTTCATATCGGTCACCCATGTTGCATAGTTATCCTCATTCAGAGGAGTAATTATTAAGTTATTCGTATCCATTTCTTCGAGTAGCTCCCTCAGTCACCTTACTCTAATCTTAGTATAGCTATATAAAATTTCTTCTAGTAAAAATATATTCGATAAGACAAAAAAACACTTTCACTATATGACAAATGGCCCTAAAACTTGCAGGGGTCATTTACTATAGGCTCGTTACCGTGACCTGGGCCCATAACCATTGTTATCGAAAAGGCGGGAGCAGTTAAAAATGATTCTGCTTCCAAGTGCTACAGTGGAGAAAGTCCTTCGTCATAAAATGCTATGTAAAAAAAGGTTCTTCGAGACTTGAGTAAAAATTTGCAAGTTTCTTAAAAAAACGTTTATTTAGATGTCATGTTTTGACAAATTAAAAACTAACATTTATCACATAAGTTGCATTACGGAAAATTTCTTACTTCGTAATACCCGCACTGCTTTGCCTCGAGAACAATTAGCGGCTATTAAAAAAACTTTAGGAAAAGGGTAAAATTTACTTTAGGTTGAAAGCGACATCCTCTTTTCCCAGTCTGCTAAACTTCTATCGCTAAAAACACCGTCATTCTCGCGGGCTAAAAAAACACTGCGTCGCGGCTGGCGAACGAGCTGAAAAACGCGCCTTGTCGCTCCCTCTCACTCTCACTGTCACTGATCGTACTCACATGGGCCGAGTAAATATACTCTTGCTATTTTGCATAATCGCCTGCGGGTGCCGTTGCCACACCGATTTCTGATATCTTGAAATGAAATCCTTGGCCACACCCCCCCATGCGGTTGCGTCAAATGGCGCCAATCGGCAAATATTACATCGTTTGGAGCGAACCTAAATCTCTCAACTCTGCCGATGGAACGTGCGGTTGCAACTTAAAATAAAACAAATATTTAGGACGCCATTTGCATCCTGCTTAAGCTTTTTTTTCTTTAAAAAAAACCGTAAAAAAGAAAAGTATGTGAGTATTCATCCAACAGGTATCTAAAGACATATTTAAACATGTTACTGAGCATGCGCAGAAAGCAATTTTTAATTTTAAATTATCGCTAATTAATAGAAATTGCGGTTACAAAACTCAAATTTGAAACATCTATATATTACAATCTTTCGTTTAAGACCAAAATGAAGTAAATTGATGCAATAGTTTTCTCTCATGGACTGCCCAAAGAGTCGGCTGAGCAGCTTAAATATACAAATATTATTCATCAAAATAAAGTATGATGTCCTTTATTAGTCACAATCCAAACAAACTTTATTGAAGCCTAAAGATATCGTCCACCTCAGAGAATTAGGCTGTCAACTTATCAACTAAAGAAAAATCGTAAATTTCACTTTCGAAGAAAATTGTCTTATTATGGGGACAAGGCAGTTCCAACTTCGAATTATAAAATTTTCAGTCTATATACGTATATATACAAAGAGATTAATTTATATTCTTTTTTACTACATTAAATATCCTTAGCATTCAAAATTAGGTTTTTTGGGGGAATAATGCCTGTTTTTCAAAAAAATAAATTTCGAAATTCTAGCCTTTTGAAAAATGCTCCATACCAAATTGAAAAATGCGCATACCAAATTATATTAAAGCCTTTATTTTTTCATAGAAGTTTACTGTACACACACACACACACACGTATGCATATATATATATATATATATATATATATATATATATATATATATATATATATATACATACACATAATTGTGCCCTTGATTTTTTTTCTCTCAATCTGAAGTCGTAACTAAATATTATTTTTTTAATATGCCTGTAATTGTTTTTAGTTTTTTTATGTTACTGCTATATTTTATGCTCTATAAATTTAAAAAAATTGTGGTTTCAAAGAATGATGCACAGTTTTGTGGAAAATATGTCAATTCCGAAATCCTAAAAAATTGGAATAAATTGGGAGAAAGTGAATATGCATGGAACATTTTGAAAAAAGTTATCATTTTTCATGAATTTTTTTGAAAAACAGGTCTTATTCTTCTACAAAATACTTATTTGTGAGTTCTAAGTGTCTTCAATGAACTAGATAAGAATATTACTTATTCTCATTTTATGTATAGAATAGAATATTTAAAAGTTTAGAAAAAGAAGGTCGAAGGTCATTTGTCCCCTTAAGGGGTCACGTACCTTTCAAAGGCCAAGAGGCTCGACAAACAAATCCTTATTTTCAATCATGAGTAGTTATAAAAATAATTTAATCAAAAAAATGAAAATTTTACTGTGAGTTAAACTTTCTTTCTTCTATATAAATATGGCTCTCAATTTTTTTAAAGATACATCTTTTAGTTGTTTAAAATTTTAAACATCGTTTTTTTCACTGGTATGTCATTGCGCACATGGTATCACAAGAACACTTGACTAGAATACCATAAACTTTTATACACGGACTATATAAACATGTATCATTAAAATGACCTAAGACTATGTCATTCCTGCCGTAAATATTTTAATTACAGTAAAATTAATCGAATTTTTCTTCGAAATAAAAATTTTTTAAACCTTTCTTTCTATGAAGAACTAAGAATTTTGATTTAAAGTTGACCCTCCCAAAGAAATATCATATTACTTAATTTTAAAAGGAAAAAAAATCAGGCATTCTCTTCTAATGAAACTACCCAGGGTTATTAATGTAGGATTAATTGTCGTTGCTTACCTCTTTTGTATGTATATATGTATTGTAATAAAATCGAGTTACGGGGAGATGTTTTAAAAAGTGAATTTCAAATACAGAAATAAATATGCCAGTTACCGCAAATTGAAAAATAGAAATTTGTGAATCATTAAATCTTCAATACACTTCTTCACAACTTGCAGAAGAGTAGACAAACGAAAAACGTAGAACTGGAAGCTGAACAATTCCAGCACCTAAGAACTTTTCTTAACAAGGAGGGATTTAGAGATAGTAATTAATTAATACAATATAGCATTTATTAACAAGTAGCATATGACCTCAATCTCCTTCCTTCTAAGGACATCCTATTATACCAGCTGAGAATAAAACATTTTACAATATCACCTGTTGAAAAACCTTAACCGATCGTATTCAAACCACCTTTAGAACTGGTCTTTCTATTCCAGATTCTTATTCACCTAGGAAAAAAATCCGTGTTGCCACACCGCTCAACCAAACCCTTTTCCAACATAGACCCAAGAGCAGGATATATCACTTACTCCATGGTAGTCGCGTGAACGTGCTAAACCATTGTTTTTAATTATCGTGGACTCCAAAACTTTGCATGCTGGCGATAATACGCCAAGTTGGCACCAAACTCGTAACATTATGTATGTGTTATGTATATATGGATCTATATACATATGTGCATATGTATATATATATATATATATATATATATATATATATATACACATATGTATGTCAAAATTTTGACGCATTTTGGTACATTTCTGTTTAACTGTTTACTGCATATCCAAGCGATACAAATTGGGTTTGGCACAGTATGTGAATTCTGAAATTCCTCTGTCGTGCTATAGGAGATATTCCCAACCTATTTAATGTCTGTGGCACCCATTTGAATAAGATTTGGCGCAACCTAGTTAGAATTTTAGTTGTTTTAGTTTTTTTTAAATATTAAATTAAAGTAGTATATATTTCAGAAGCATGTTAAATTTAAGTTTAAAGTAGTACTTACTCCATTGCTGATTTTATTCATTTATTAAGATGACAAGGGACATTTTTTTCAAATATTCAATATTTTATTCTATATACCAGACTATCTGCATACCCGTGCTTCTCTACGGAGTATATTCAAATTAAATACAACGGCCAATGTATGCAATTAATTTGTATGTTTGTAAGGTATACAAAAAATTCGATTCACAACAATCGAACTTCAAAGTGAATAAATTAAAGAAGCTGCTTGACATATGTTAATTTCGGCATACGCGCTTGGTATAAATACCAAGCAGCTAGAGGTTGATAGATAAGCGAGTTAAGAGTTGTTACGCAAGCGAGAGGGAGCTACGGGGTAAGCAGCTCCAGGTGTTAACCTGCGCTTGTGCTTAGCGGGCCCAAAGTTTCCGTGGTAGAACTGCTGGTTGATTTACCGTTCGTGAGTATTGAAAAATATATTGTTCTTGAAAGCTGTATTTATATATCCGTACAAGTAGTACGTATGTTCATTGTTGAAAAGCAGAATCTATATGTTCAAACATTTAAAATAAGCATTGTTTCATGTATAAACTGTGTTTGCATCCAATTCAAGTAGAGTGCCCCTAAGAAATTTCTATATGTTTAATATCCATAAAACATACTGATTTCAATTAAATTCTTAAAAAAACTTCCATCTCAATTAATCTAGTGGTTAAACATACTGATTTCAATTAAATTCTTAAAAATCTTCCATCTCAATTAGTCTAGTGGTGAAATTTTATCTTTTACCGTATTTTGAAATTTTTTTTTTGGGTCAATGTATTTTGCTGTTTTACTCGTCACGCAAAATTAATTTAAAGTATCACAAAAATAAAAGAAACCCCGTGATCAGTATTTAATAAATTAAATTCTAAAAATTAATCTTTAAAAATTCACCAAAAATCAGAAAGTGAATTGAACAAAAAAAATAATTAGAATGAACCGTTATTTTATTACTTATCTTTTAACATAATGGAGTATATAGCTATTACAAAAAAAAATGTAAATTTAGCACATGAGTTTCTGAGATAGAAAACTGAATTTATTTTTCAAATATACTTCTTTAGCTCAATCAATTGTTATATAAGTTGTAATTTATTTTAGACAGCGAATATTGTTTAGATCCTTCTTTTGATAGCTTTAGTCCTGCAGTAATAATCAAAAAATTGTAATGCACTTGGAACAACATCTTCGTAATATTATCTAATATGTTTATTCTTTAAAAGCGTTTCTTGCTACGGAAATAATCTAGTGTATAATTCATAGATAACAAAGAACAATAGAAAAAGATCCGTGTCACTTTTTAAAGAATGGCCTCCGGAATTGATGAAAGGCTGGGGGAAAAAGAGATAAATGAAACTCCTAACCGATTAGATAGGAAAAAAAAGTACCTTATTTCACAAGAGAGCCTTTTAAGGGTTCCCGTCAAAGTTGTAGCTCTGCATGTCCAACATCAAAGAACAGAAAAAAAATACAGCTTGACTATCTGAAAAAAAAAATCTTAGCTGCCGATTGAAGAATAACAGTTGCTCGTGCAATGACGATTCTTTCCGCAGTATTTATAAAGTTCTGATTACAGTCAGGTATTATTTTTTCTCTAATATGGTGGTCATTATAGTCAGTGTGTATAAGATTTTTATAATAAATTTTATATAGAAATGTTTGCATAGGAAATAAAATTGAACATAAAATTTAAAAATGAACTCAAAAAAGAAATACTTTTTTCAACTTCAATGTTCTTATACATTTATATATTTTACTAAACGACTGTGATGTGAAATTGTATGGAGTTTAATATTTTCATCCCCAAATGGCCATATGTTGAGTA
>OU015503.1:58237760-58240260 GCA_907164885.2 Dolomedes plantarius
AATGTTTGTATTTTATGCCAATCGATACCCCTCTCCACTGGTCAGCATCCCATCAGCATATTATAATACCCCCCCCCCCTCCCATGCTGATGTCAGCATTAAAATGTTTCTTTCAATTTTGATATCCCACTGGATCCCAGCCCTTCGAGGAGTTTGAGGGCTTCCCCGTAAACCCTTGTGAAAATCGCCAGTTTCATAAACAAAGAATTTTGCAGCTATGCAGGCTCTAACTAATTTGCCACCTGTTGTGTTTGATACTCGTAAAAACGCTGCAATCTTGTTGCAAAAACTCTGCAGGCTACCAAATAATTCTTACTGGAGAAACTATAATTTTGAGAAAAGTAGAAACCTGAAGACTCAGATAGGTTTTAATCAAGTCAGTTTTCAATTAGCGGAGGTCCTTGACATTGTTCGGGAAATTAGGTTACTGCCGGTGCCATATTTTCCACTGGACTATGGAAACTTTTGTGTACATCTGGAATTAGACGAAAAAATCGACAAGCGGGGAATGCCTGCTGAACATGTTAGAGCCATTGCTCTTGAAACAATTGAGAATAGGTACCCAAAAGATTTGTGGACCTATGTTTTTACCACTGGTTCAATAATTGAGAAAAATAAAGGAGCCTTCGCAGGTGTCTACTGTGAACACTTCTCATTTTATAAGGCGGTGGGCTCGAATACCTCCAATTTTGATGGCGAAATTGAGGCTATATTTATAGCGTTGAGCCAAATAAGCTCCCGAAGAAGCGAATTTCCTAGGGTGGTCATCCTGTCAGATAGCAAGGCCGCCCTGCAAAGTATTTCCAGCAATAAATTTTCCTCCATCGAGCGAATTAATGATTCTAGGAAATTCCTTCACAGCATGGCTGACTCTGTTGTTCTGCAGTGGGTACCTGCCCGTTGTGGAATTGAAGGAAATGAGAATGCCGATTATCTGGCTAAGAAGGGTACTGCTATCCTGCAGATTCCCAATAACCGAATGACTTTCAACTCTGCAAAAATATTTATTAAACTGAATTTTAAGATGTTTACATCTTATCTTACTGGCGAAGCAATGGGAAAGGCCTGGGAGTGTCTCACTCATTCGAGGTCTGTTGTTCCGGATTCCCCGCGTCCAGTGGCTGTTGCGTCATTTCGACTCCTGACGGGACACAACTGTCTGAATGCCCATTTATTCAGAATAGGTGTGAAGGACTCCCCTTTGTGTACTCTATGTGATTCTGGACAAGTCATGGACTCTAGCCATATTAACGTGTGCTCTGCACTTAGTTCTTTTGATTCCATTGTACAAAGATATTGGGAGGCAAGACATAGGCTAATGACTTAGTGTCAAATGCCTTGGCATTTGTATAAATAAATAAACAAAGAATTACCTGGCGTTCCCCAGGATAATAAAAATGTATGGAGTTAACCTGAGCTCTAGATGTATACGTACTAACAACCGAAATATATACAATGCATGCACACACACACACACACCTTTCAACACTTCATTTAATTAAGGTTCATCTCTCTATTTTCCTACCACCAATTTTGTGTTCAAAATAGTGATACATAGGAAATATAAATTATTGGATTGTTTCTAGCAATTTTTACAAAATCTAAAGCGAATGTCGAAAAGTCGTGACATTGATCGTGTTTGTTACATTTAATCGTGTTTCTTACATTTTAAATCAAGAATCTTATGGATATCTGTTTCCTTCTTTGAGATATGACGGAATATGTAAAAAAAAGTAAAATCACGTTTCGCCCCCCCTAACCCCCTTGGGGGCCGAATTTTGAAAAATCCTGAATTGATTTTTAGGTATTCATGTTTCTTACATTTTAAAGCAAGAATCTTATGGATATCTGTTTCTTTCTTTGAGATATGAGGGAATATGTGAAAAACACATTTTGCCCCCTCGCACACATGGGGGCCGAATTTTGAAAAATCCTGAAATTAGTTTTATTGTATTCGTGTTCCTTACATTTTAAAGCATGAATCTTTTGGATATCTGTTTCCGTCTTTGAGATATGAAGGAATATGTGAAAAACACGTTAAGCCCCCTCCCCTGGGGCCAAATTTTAAAAATCCTGAAATTGGATTTAAGGTATTTGTGTTCCATAAATTTTAAAGTATGAATCTTATGGATATCTTTTTTTTTTCTCTGAGATATGAGGGAATATGGGAAAAACGCGTCCCCCCCCCCCTCATGGGAGCCGAATTTTGAAAAATCCTGAAATTGATTTTTAGGTTTCCGTGTTCCTTTCATTTTAAATTAAGAAACTTATGGATATCAATTTCCTTCTTTGAGATATGAAGGAATATGTAAAAAAACGTTTTGCTCCCCCTCCCCCCCTTGGGAGTCGAATTTTGAAAAATCCTGAAACCGATTTTTCGGTAATCGTCTTCCTTTCATTTTAAAGCAAGAATCTTATTTATATCCGTTTCCTACTTTCAGATATGAAGGTATATGTGAAAAACACGTTTAGCCCCCCCCCCTTAGGCCGAATTTTGAAA